>CAUYRT010038724.1:0-32351 GCA_963574885.1 Lepilemur ruficaudatus
ACCATCGTTTTTATAATATCTAAACTCATATTGGTGTTTATCCATAAATTCAAAGCCACTTTTGGTTTCTTGGGAAAGGAATTATTTTTGAAGCCAGGCTACCTTAGTTAAACACTCTGGATCCTACTAATCTCTATAGCACCCCTACAGATCAGGCCTAACAAATTTAATCAAACGTGACCTCCATCATTTATACAAGTTGTGCATATAAATTAACTTCTAGTGTTTTTCTTCCTCATTCATTTTTCGCTACCTTTTTTACATGGCCTTTGTAGACATTTTAATGTGTGACTGCTGTTTTATCGCTTTACACTAGACTAAACAAATAACACAATTGCCCACTGGTGAATAGTTCACACCCCTTTTCCATCACTCTAAAGTGGTCATGCCACTGAACTGAGTGGGTGCGACTCTCTCACATCCCCCCTCCTTCCATTGCCCCACCTCATTTCAAACACTTCAGTGATTTTAAACTTTTTCTAACCCTTTGCTGCTACAGGTTATTCTCTTCATCAGTGCAAGCACTCAACAAAATACTGCTTTCATCACGTACCACTGCCCTGTTTAAAAATTGCCTATAAGATTTAGTCTAATTTTCCTTTTTACTTAACCTATTATTATTTATTAAAGCATCTTTCAAGTCTTTTTTTCCTCCTACCTCTGTGGTTCTATAGCCTGGCTGTTAACTGAAATATTCTGGAAAAGTTTTTAAATAGAAATGCCAAGGTCCCTCTTCTAGAGTCTTGGCCACTTGGTTGAAGTGGCCTGGGGTATGGCCTGGAGAATAGGTTCTTTTTCTTGCTTTTAACTCCTCAGGTGTTTCTAACATACAGCCAGGCTTGGGAACCATTTATCTACACCAGTGATTCTCAAAGTACGGCTCCTGACCAGCATGTGGGAACTTGTTAGAAATAGACTTATTGAACCCCACTCAGGAGCTACTGAACCAGAAACTTTGTGGGTAGGGCCCAGAAATCTATTCTTTAACAAGCCTTCCAGATGATTCTGATACCCTTCAAAGTTGCGCTGCCCCATACAGTAGCCATTAGCTATGTGCAGCTATTGAGCGTTTGAAATGTGGCTAGTCCAAATTAAGATGTTCTATAATATAAAGTATACAGTGGATTTCAAGGACCTTGTACAAAAATAGCATGTAAAATAAATCACATGAATAATATTAAATTAGTTACATGTTGAAATGATAATACATTGGGTATGTTGATTTAAAAAAATATGTTAAAATGAATGTCACCTATTTTTACTTTTTAAATGTACCTTACAGAAAATTTTAAATTACATATTTGGCTTGTATTACATTTCTATTGGATTACACTGGTCTGATGTTTGAGATCCACTGATCTACACTGTCACTGTTTTCCTATAGAGAATATTTTCACAATGGTTTAATTAGAGAACATACAGCATTTTTGATTCCATATCTCTGCACCTTTCATGTATTATTCTCCTCACTCAAAGGTCCTTCCTACCCCTCCATACTTGTCCTACTCTGGCTGACTCTTCTAGGCTGATCCTCTGTTTTCTTGTTTCAGAACTATCTCCTAGCCATTCCAGCCTGTGGTGACTCCCTCTCCCTTTTTTTCTAGAACCTGACTCCAGAAAGTAAGAGACTTTCAGAAAGAAAACAATTGTGAGCTGAGCATAGTGGCTCACACCTGTCATTCCAGCACTTTGGGGAGCCAAGGTGAGGTGACTGCTTGAGGCCAGGAGTTCAAGACCAGCCTGGGCAACATAGCAAGATCCCCTCTCTAAAAATTTTTTTTAAAAAATTTGCTGGGTGTGGTGGCATGCACCTGTAGTCCAAGCTATTCAAGAGGCTGATGCAGGAGGATTGCTTGAGCCCAAGAGTTCAAGGCTGCAGTGAGCTATGATTGCACCATTGCACTGCAGCCTGCACAACAGAGTGAGATTCTGCCTCTAAAAACAAACAAACAAACAAACAGAAAAAACAAAACCCACAATTGTGATCAGAGATTTCATGGAAAAGGGCATCTGTGCTCAATCTTCAAGGATAGTAGAATCAACAAACTGTGGAAGAGGAGAGAAATAGGCCTGTCAGACTGAGGTAGCAGGATCGGTAGCTCCTGCACACCAGAGGCTATTTCACGCCCTTTTTGCACCCTCCATAGTACAGTACAGTGTACATTCCACAAGGTAGGAGCCCAAAAATGTGTGGCTGAGGAAGTTGTTAGACCTGAGTGAAGGAAGGCTAGAGTGAAGGAAGAGTAACTCCTAGAAAAGTTGGCTAAAGCCACAGGACCTAGGAATAAGGTCTCTTTTAGAAAAATCTCCCCATGTAGCTATCTTTCTGGGATGGTCACCAGGAAAGTCATCCGGTTAATTGGTTTCAGTCACTTGCAGAAATCAAATCACCTATTTGGAGTTTTTGTGATGATGGGATTAGGCATGAAAGTAACGGGTGAATTTCGTTATAGTTCATGTAATATTTTAGGGGATTTTTCCTATGTTTTATCTTACATGTGGTATAATTTTGCTTAAAAGATAGAAGAGAGACTAGATAACCTCAAAACAAAACACTACTTTCTGCTGAGGACTCTATTACTACTCAGGGGTTCCCAACCTATGGTGAGTTGTATAATTATTTCATTATATATTACAATGTAATAATAATAGAAATAAAGTGTACAATAAATATAATGCACTTGCATCATCCCCAAACCATCCTTCCCACTGTCCCTTCCCTCTCCCTCCTCCGCCCCGCCAATCCATGGAAAAATTGTCTTCCATGGAAAAATTGTCTTCCATGAAAATGGTCCTGGTGCCAAAAAGGTTGGGGACTATTGGATGCAGAGTGATAACCTTGGAGGAGAGGCAATCCCGTTTCTAGTCTATTTAAAATATAATCATACTTTCCCCTTCCAGTATTCTTCTCCTTTTCCAGTGTTTTCTTTCTTGTCATTTCCCACCATCATGCAACATTAAAATAGAAGAATGATGCTGTTAAGAATACAAAAGAGGAGTTTCTAAAGTGAAAAAATAAAAAGCAAACTATATTTCTCCCTATATGTTACTTACTTGCTATGCTTCAGACCACTCTAGTACATGTATTCATTTCATTCCTTCTCTAATCACGCATTTTCAGAAGGTTAATGTTTAAGATTTCCCAGAAAGGACCATTTAAACCACCAGACATCCCAGATGCTTTAGCATTTGCTTCAAGCATTTCAAAAAGTCCTTGCATAAAAACATGGATTTGATCTTTGCAGGCTCCTCATGGGGACAAGCAGTACCTCCTGAATTGATCAGAACTTTCTGCCTCTAGAATCCTTTAATCCCTACTAATAGAAAGAGGGATATCTCCTTGCAAATACTTTCTGAGACTCAAATGGTGATGTTCTAAATTCAGTTAAGATATATGAATCCCAAGACAATGAAGTACCTACCTGAGTATGGTATTATCAAGTTATAAATGACCAATTTCTCATCACCACCTTGAAAAGCAAGTTGAAAAAAATGAACCTACTTGTAAATGAACCTGTAAAATATTACCCGCCAAGCATGGGATTGAAATAAAGCATTTCATGAAAATATCCTTAGATAGTTTCTTTTAGGTACAGATGAGTTTCACGCAGATTACCACACAGTGCACATTTTCATAACCACCTTAGAGAGAAATGTTATATTATATATATATATATTTGTGTGTGTGACAAGAGTAAATGTGATCAATAAAAAACAAATAAAAATTAGTAGGTTTAAAATACAGAAATCAGTTTTAAATGGGAAATGAAAGATAAAAAAGTAAGTCCTTTTTTCCCTTAAACCTGTGTGCTCTCTTGGTTCATTTTACTTTTTATAACGTTTTAAAGCTAACTATCATTTGGTTTCCATTTCCCAGCAATCTTTTATGCCTGTTGCCAAGGTTGTGTTGCTGATATCGATTTTCAAGGTCAAGGGTGTCCCTGTCAAATTTCTTTTTCCTACAGACAATTAAATATTGTGAGTCCTCTCCACTACCAATTTGCTGTAAACAGAATTTTACTTCCTTAGAAAGTAGGAAAGTTAAAGAGTTAGAGGGGATATCTACATATCCTCAGAACACCCGCCAGGCGTTAGTAATAAGAATTGTACCTTATATATTTCAAAATGTAAATGAGGTCTACTCTCTTATACATAGTGATCTTTGGGATTGCAAATTAACTATGGAGACCTGGATCAGGACTTGTTTGGTGAGCTGCCACTTCAGAGACTTAGTGTCCTAACCAGTTGTCCTTTCCCAAATTCTAAGGTTTACGAAATGCGGACAATTTGCTTATCTGAATACTCTAGTTTTAGACAATGGAGTTATAGGTTCACTCTCTTAAGGACAGCTGCTCTGTTTTTCTAGAGGGTGCTCAGTTAACTTCCTATTGGCTCTGAGATCTATTCCCCAATCTTCCCCTTCTCTGCTTTGAGTGGCAGAGGACTAGCTTTCCCAGGCTCTTTCGCTCCCTCATGGGATCATTTAATGGCAGGCAAGATTGGGGTCTGAGAATGGGAAGATAGCAAATGGTGTTTTTCCTTATTTTTAAATTGTTTTTCTGATTTTCATGGCATTTCCAGCAGCATCGTTTCATGGCTTCAATTTCTGCAAGGCAGCCTCTTCTTGTGGTCCCAGCTCCCTCTGGTCAATGCCTGTCATGTCTAGACACCACAGGATGCCCTGGCTTGTGGAGTCTGATAATACCACCTCTTTTAGTTATGTCTCCAGACCTTGGAATAATAACTGCTTCCTGCTGGTACCAAACTCTGGGTGGCCTTAGTATCTCCTCTTGGGCTTCTCTGTTATTCCATCTCCAGTGGCAGGAGACACTCTAGTTTCTGTCTAGATCCTCTTACCGGGTTAGTACACTTATTCGCCTTGCTACGAACTTTGATTGCAAAGGTCTCAAAACTGGCCTCCTTCTCCAAGACTTGCCTGACAGAAGCTGACAGAGCAGCCACAGCTAATCATGATGATAAAAATTATAAAATGCTGATTTCCTTGACAATTTTGTGATGTGTTTTATGTTCCAGATTCTTTCTCCTGTGGATTAGGCCAAGGCCTGGGGTTTACCTGAACTACATCCTTGTTTTGCTCTGTTCTCTACCCTGCTCAGCTCTCTCCCTCACAAGCTTTTCCTATGCACCCAAATCTTTGTCTCAAGCCATCCTTTCTAAGGAACCTGAGCTAAGGAAGCTCTGTAACAAAATCCATCTTTTTTAAAGTCTTAGAGTGCTTGTGTTTTCCTGGCTGTATCCTGAATAGCACAGAAATCTAAAGTGACACTCAGTCCCTCATTTCCTAAACAAAACAAAAAAAAAAACCCACAATATACTAGCTGGGAGAGTAGTACAAAAGAAATTTCATATCCATCACTCATCCGATTGTCTTAACCACTCTCTGAGGTCCAGTTTCCCATATCATCTCCTTCCAACCTGTGGTTTTCTTTTAGTTTCTCTAGCATAGTATATTTCTTTCTGCCTCACATAAGTTCCCAAATGCACTTCTTCCTGAAATGAGGGTAAGAGATATTAAGTACCTAGTCTACTCAACAACTAGTCCAGGATATGGAACTGAGTCAATAAAGACTTTCTGAGACCCAGAACAGTGAGTTTTCTGTTACCCCACATCTTTCTAATTAAGAAGCATCCAGGCAGAAAATTCTTTTTAAGGGGGAAATTAATGTCATAAAGTCAAATGAACTTTAAGATTGACTGCTGTCTCCTTGTCCTTGTGTTGAAAGGTAAATGATCTCTTCTTGGTGTCCATTTAGAGACCTTAGATCCTTCTGACAAGAACACCAGGAATCAAGATAAAACTGGGCCTCTTAGAGGTAATTCTCATTGTCATCCTTACAATCTTCTCCAGGCAAGGGAATCTACCCACCACTGCAGTTCTAACGGAGTCCTGACAGATGAGCTGCTGTGTGGTGGCCATCCTTCCACAGAGGAGAACAGCTGGCCCATTACCTTCCTCTCCACCCCAAGTTCCACCATCCTCCTGCTCACTTCAGACTGCAAATGGGTGACCTCAATGCTCTCGCCCTTCAACCCTCGTAGTGCTTTGATTTCTGTAACTCCACTGAGTTTCACATTCACGTACTTTTGTCATGGTTTGGAAGTCTCCTTTGAAATATTATATTCGCCTTAAACCACAACGTTATATCATTCCAGCTTTTGCTCCATCACCTAACCATACTCATCAGCCTCATAGAAAGTTACATGTCAATGCTTGCTTCATTCTCTTCAAACTCCTCAGCTACGTGTCTCCTTCAATTTCTTCCTTACCTTGCTTAGACTCCATAGTCTATGGTGTTCAAATATAGAGCACTCTATGGAGCTGAACAACTCTATTGCCAATAATCTCAGCTCCCATACAGATTTCTGCCTCTTTACCCTCAGGGTGCTACTCTAACCTACATATCTACAGTTTCTCTTCTCAGTTCCTATACCCAGGTGACTGAGTACTGCTTGAGGAAATCAATATTCACTCTCTCACTATGAGTAGCTAGAAATATCCTATTTCACTTGGACAATTGCAATCCTTAAATGTGAATTTACCTAAAATATGTCCATCCTCACCCATCATTCCAAATGACCCAGATAAAACGTCCCCTTCCATGAGTTTACTGAGAACATGTATTAATAACATGTTTTATTCCTATTATATGAATATTAGAACCTGGGAAAAGGTGTTAATAAGTGTTCCATTTAATGACTTGCTTTCTTTTGTATATTATTCTGTAGCTTGTATCCTATTTATTTGTATGTTTATGTACCCTATTGAATTGTGAGTTTCTTGACGACAAAAATTGTTTCTAAGTCATATTGTATCCACTGTACCTGGCACTGTCTGAAATATAGTAGGTATGATTGAAAAAAGGTGAGAAGAAAGCAAATACCTTGGTTACATGGTTCATTTTTATGCACTTAAATATTATTAGCTATGTTAATAAATGGATATATGAGTGAGGAATACAGCAACATGACAAGTCCAAGTGTATATTATGTCAAATCAATGAGTTCTGAATAATTTTACTAGAAACTAACAAATAATTATATTCAGCTCAAATTTAATTTAATTGATTAAAAAGCTAATTAGATAATTTCTAGCCTAGAAAATGGATGATCGGAGAGCCCCATATTTTCCTTTGCCCAAGTTCCCTTTAATGCCACTTGATAGAGTTAAAGATAAACTGTGCATAGACACAAGTTCTCTTTCTGAAATCCATTTTATCTTTTTCTCTTTTGGCATTTAGTTTGGTGCTTATATGTTTTGCTTTGGGATAGTCTTTGTGTGTGTGTATGTGTGTTTTCTAGTTATCCTAACATTGTGAAAGAATCACAACTGCTACCATCCTAATCCATTACTTCAGTCTACCTCTTGCTGTCCATTGACCATGCATGGTAATGCACACACACATACACACACACACAGTATGGTATAGAAAATAAAGTTAACATTCTGAAGTACTTACAACTGCCTTGGATACAAACCTTCCAGCACTTTCTAGATTTAAATAAGCCACAATGAAACCTCCAGACACTACATTTGCTTACTTGAGGTCTCCAGGCCACTTAGTAAATGTTCTTTAGGAATCTGACTTTTATGACTGCAAAAGAATCTCACTGTAAGCTCTTACTTTACCACAAGCCTCTAAAGAATGTCAGATGAGAACATAACTCTCCTTTCTACTTGTTATAAAAATCCAAATTTCTGGCTACTCATTAGTTAAGAAACTATGCTCTTAGTACAAGGGTACTTGAAGATTCCCTAACAGAGTCAATACTTGATTATCCTGGTGTGTAGGTTTTTTATATATATATTACATATATATATATAACATATATAATAGGTCCTTAAATATGAACTGTCCAATTTTGAATCAAAATTTTAGTTTATTATATCTGAAACAAGAAGCAGTACAACTACTCAAAGTATGTGCCTAAACTATCAACATAGTTTTGCCATCTTAACGGTAGCTTGTTTATGCCAGCAGCCAGGGAGCCTGGAGAGCAAGTGGCAATGAAACTGTGAAAGGCATTTGCTACACCTTGTTGAGAATTGAATATTTTTCCTTGCAAGAAGTGCTCCAAAGCCTGGAAGAAGTGGTAGTCAGTTGGTGCAAGGTTTGGTGAATACAGTGGATGACAGAGAGTTTCCAAGTCCAGCCTCTTGTGGTTTGAGCAGTGTTGTTGTTTGTGTGACATGTGGTCAGAACTTTGTCTTGCAAGAGGGTGGGCCTGTCCCAATTGACCAATCTCGGCTGCTTAATTGCAAGCATCCTCATCATTTTATCCAATTTGTTGCAATAGACATCTGCTGTACTTGACTGACCAGGTTTCATGAAGCTGTAGTGGATAATACCGGCGCTGGACCACCAAACAGATGCCATTAGGAATATTCGTTCAAGTTTTGGACTGTGTTTTGGTACTTCACCTTTATCTAATCATTGTTTGAAATGCTTGTGATTGTCAAAAAGAATCCATTTTTTATCACATGTAACAATACGGTGTAGAAATGGTTTGCCTTTATGTTTGCCAGCAAAGGAAGGCAAGCTTTGAGACAATTTCTCTTACGGTTGTTTAAATCATGTGGTACCCATCTATCCAGCTTCTTTACCTTGCTGGTTTGTTTCAAATGGTCCAATATTTTTGGAATAGTAGTGTCAAACCTTGCTGCTAATTCATGTGTAGGTTGAGATGGATTCTCTTCCACTACAGTTTTCCGCTCAGCATTATCCACCTTGGTCTCAGGTTGCCTGCACGGCTCATTTTCAAGATTAAAATCACTAGAACGGAATTTCTTAAACCATCTACTAAAAAAGTTTGAAATATAATCACAAGCCAAATCATGCATTTGAAAGAATGAAGATGTATCTTCATAGTAAAAACAAAATAAGAAGTGTCAAAGTGAAATATCAGAGCTATCAACTGTCAGTACTTAAGGAAACTGGACATTTCATACTTAATAACCTAATACTTTTGCATTTTTGCGGTTTGTAATTCTAGATTGAATTTTTCCTTTGCCCTGAATAGTTCTAGATTATCTCCCCTTTTGTTGTTTGGGTCTGGTAAGGGTTTACAAGCTTTAAAAACATTATCTGTAAATTAAAATTAACCTACATGAAACACATCTAGGGAGATAAATAGGTTGCCGCCAAATCATATGAGATAGCGGAAACCAAATGTAAGGATTTTGTGCATGGCTGAGATCCCCTTTGGGATGCAGGCACTCATTCCCTAATTTCAAGGATTGGGCCTGCTGAGTCTTTCACCAGAGAATGCCCTAGAATGAAAGGTGTTGCTTTGCCCAATGTTATAAGCCCTCCCTTACCACAGCTCATATCCAATGTCTTTACTGTGGGAACTTACAAAGCCCACTGTCATCTCCTCCCTCCAATTTGGGTAAGCCATTCCAGCTTCAGAGCTCCCCAAGTGATCAGTTGAGACTTCTGTTACAACTGTTTTTAGTTTAATTTCTCCCTCTTCTCAACCCTATTTCCTTCACTCTCTTAAAGGTATTGTTCCTGAGAGTATCTCTAATAAGCCACCTGGATGCAATTCTCCAGCTCAGGAACTATTTCTTGGGGAATACAACCTAAGACTGTTCATGCAGGAGTGGTCCCACTAAGTAAATTCTGATGGTTTTGGAGCTATATCCCCCAACAGCTGCCTTGGAATAAAAATCATGTCTAACTACCTAGTGGTAGGCAGAATATGGCTAGTTTGCTGGCCCACAATTGTTAAAATCTGAGAATGGGCAGGTGAAATATCTCAGGTGTTGGAAAGGTGCAGAGAGAATAGAAACTATAAGAAAGGTGGAATCAGATGGCTCATTCCATCAATGCATTGGAGAAAAATAATGAAATGGCCATGGGAGACTAATCATCAATTTAAGGCAAAATATGAAAGTTAATTTTGGTGGCCAAAACAAATGAACAACTTTTCCTATTACAAAGGGGTGAAACGTTTAAAGAGTTAATTATAAGAGTACTGGATTGCTTGAAAAAGTTGCATTCTCCGCCCCTGTATGTCAAGTCTGTTTTGCTAAGGTCAGGGCTTGGGTAGGAAGGAGTGAGAATCTGAGACCTATGATGGGGACATCTGAGCTGATGCATTAACCAAAACTGAAACCTCAGGTTTTTCTGGATTCTTCGGTATGGCATAAGTGGCCCAGAAAACAGTTCAGAAGCCTTTGTCTTACAAAGTTACATGCTCCATCCTTCCTTCCCTCAGGGTCTAGTTTCACTCTTTCTCCTGGCCACCAGATGATAAAAACTAGGGTCAAGAGAACATAATCTGGTCTCAGAAGTGCTGGGCCTGGTCAGAGAACAAAGGGACTATTGCAGGACCTAGAAAACACGTATTGTCAGGAGTTGGGAGAGGATGAGGACAGGATCCTGAGGATGCTGAGTCAAGGGCAGAGAGAATGCAAAGTTGAATAAAAGAAAAAAAAGGGAGAATTTATTGATGTTGGGGTACCCTCCAGTGATACATGATATAACATGGTGGCGAGGACCCTGGGGATCAGTGCCAATATGCTAGTCATTGGCTTTTAGAAATCTAGAAAAGTAATGCCCCTCACAGAGTTAGAAATTCTAGAACTGTCATGCAAATAGTGGAAAGAGAGATCAAAAGGCTGAAGTGGGCATGCTAGAGTGGATATATTACATAAGGCCAGAATGCCTACCAGCTGACTGTGTTCCGTGGGAGGGCTCAGAGAACACCCATTCAGCAGTATACTATAAAATGTGCTGGTGAGAGGGATCCTGGCATCATTGAAAAATTCAGCAGTATCTTTCAACAGAAGATGAATGCCAATGGTAGGCTCACTCATAGCAATGGGGAGGGTTAGATCCCAACATAAAAAAGAGGCAGATGTTGGCATTTAATGGTCAGAAACAATGTGAGTGTAATCATTATAATGGACTGGCACACAGGCTCCTGGCCAGTCAAAAGCTACAGAGATGGTTAATGGAACATGCATCCCCAGGGGCAAGAGATAGCAGCTGACAAGCCATCAATCAATGTGTACAATTAAAAGAAATTAGGGTTGAATGATTAGGAGCTTGAGGACGCTGTCCCAATAAAATGCCACATTTCTTTGCCCTATTTTCAAATTGTAATCAGTTTTCTGACATAGAAGCCATTGACTGAAAGAGAGAGTGTGTCCCTATAAAGAAAGGCCCTGAAATACCACTACAAGTGCACATGGTAATAATTCCCTCAGTTCTTCCTCAACGGGACCTATGAGAATTTACTTGGATAACCTTATGCCAGGGTAAAGGGAAAACCAAGACATTTTAATGACTTTTGAACATGGGATCTGAGTTAACACTACTACTCAGGAGCCTAAAATGTCATCGTGGTCTCCGTGTTGGAGTAAGGACACAGAAAAGCCAAATAATAAATGGAGTCCTGTCACAGGTCTAGTTCACACAATAGAACCATACACCCACCCATTGGCAATTTTATAAGTTCCTAAATGTACAGTTGGGGTGGACACAGAGAGTAATTGTAAGAACCCCAACATTGAGTCTTAGGCTCTTTTGAGTAAGAATGATTTAAGTGAGAAGACCAAGTAGAAGCTGTGGTAACTGGCCATATCCACTGCCATAAGTCAAAAACAATATTGCAGCCCAGGAAGAAAGGCAGAGATCAGTGCCATCCTAAATACATAAAGTTATTTATGGTAGGAAAAGATGCCATGTGGAGTTTCTGGCAATCCTTGCTAGGAAAATCACAATGAAGTCCCTAAGGTTCTGAAACAAGGTCAGGTCATTTGCAGCAGAGAATCATACATCTTCTCAAAACATCTCCTGGTGTGCTGCTTCATCCTGACAGATATAGAGCATCTCACCATGGGATATCAAGTGACCACGTGGACAGAGCTGTCCATAATAAGCTCAGAATGAGTTTGTTAAACTCACAAAGTCAGAAGATTATGTGGTTCCATCATCATTCCAGCATTCCATCCTAGGATGAGAATGTCCGTCCAGGACTGGACATGAAGAGGGCTGGACAGCACAAGAAACTGCATATGCAAGTGGCCCAGACCCTTTTGTCATACACCACAGTACAGTGTGTCTCTCCCTGAGCTCCCATCTATAGCCTTTTGACCAGCTTATAGAGAAGGAAAGAGGCTAAGTTTGGTTCATGGGTGGACATTCTCCATATTTAAGTACAAGCTGAAAATGGACTGTTGCTTTATCACAATCTCCATTCAGCATGGCCCTGAAAGACAGCAACAAATGAAAATTCTTTCATGGGCAGAATTTCAGGCATTGCACCAGGATATCCACTTTAAATGGGAAGAAAAATGACTTGCAATAAGAGTATACATGGATTTCTGAGCAATAACAATTGGCTTAGCTGCTTTGTCAGAGACTGGAAAGAAGAAAGATGGAGACTTTGCAGACAAGGAGGTCTGAGGAAGAGGCCTGAGATGGACCCATGAGAGTGAGCAAAAATTATGAAGTTTTCTGTATAACTTGCTAATGCCAACCAGAAAGCATTTACCATGAAAGAGACACTGAACCCAAGTAGACAGAATGACTCTGTCTACTGCTGGCTGACATGTGACAGCCAGGTGTTGTCATCAGCTACCACAGTGCTGGCACAATGAGCACATGAACAGAGTATCCATGGGGTCAGGGGTGGAAGCTGTTCATGGGTCCTACCAATGTCATGGCCTTGTAGTCACTATGGCTGATCTAACTCCTGCTGCTACCAGATATCCAACTAGCCAGCATCAGAGAATAATACTGACACTTGATAGGGCACCATCTCCTAAGGAGACCAACCAGTCAGTTGGTGCCAAGTTGTTTACATCCTGGAAGAGGCAGCAATTCATCTTTACTGGAATCAGCACATATTGTAGGTATGGGTTTGTATTTCCCAATTGTAGAGCCTCAAACATCTCCAATATCTGAAAGTTTACAGAATGTTTGATCCACAGACATGGTATCCCACTTGAAATTACATCAAACTAAGGACCAGTTTAAAGCAAAAAAAAAATGTATAGCAGTGGGTATATGACAATAGAATACACTATTTCTATAAGTGATCATACCACCAAAAAGCTGCCAGATTTAAAGGAGTGATGGAACTGCCTTTTGAAGACATAGCTGAGGCCAAGTTTGGTAATAATACCCTGCAAAGATGGGGTGCTGTCTTCCAGGGTGCAAGATACATTCTGAATCACTGATCATTACCTAGCCCTGTGTCTCTAGTAGATAGAAGACATAGAAGTAGGAGTGACCCCTTTTACTATCACTCCTAGAGAGAAAATTGAAGAATTTGTGCTTCTGAGTCTGCAACAATGAACTCTCCTGGTCTATCTAGCATTTCTGCTCTCAGATGATGAATGCTTTCACTAGCAAGGTTTTAAACTCTGTTCACTTCTCACTCAACCAGCACATAGATTCTATGTGTCAAAAGACCAGAAAAGGAGTCATCACCTGGCACAGGTATGGACTCCAATCATTACGAGTATGTAGCACTGCCATTACACCATGGGGGCAGGCAAGAATACATTTGACAGCTGGCAATCCACTGAGGTATTCCCTACCCAATACTCCACATAGTTCAAAAATCAGCAGTAAGAATTGCATGTTTACTCAATTAGCAGAGAGTTTACCACAACATCCAAAGTTGCTTTTTTTTAAAAAAGTAGACTATCATAAGAAAAGGCATTTTTAAAATATGTTCATCATCCTTGCTTTTACATCTGGAAGGTAGACAAGACACCAAAGAGACAATGGATGGCAAAGATCCAGTGGCATAGTTCTTAAATATCTGTGTGCTGTAGTTTCACTAGCTCTCCTTTCTCCAGAGTGAGGATATGCAGCAATCAAAATAAAGAAACAAAACTACAAGAAATCTGTAAATAAGCAGAGAGGTTTCTGGCCTTTCAAAGTGGGGGTGAGTGGATGCACACAAAACAAAGGAAGCTGTATTTCCTACAGCTATCTGAGTTCAACCTTCTGGCAGGCTTTGCCCTGTCTCCAGTCATTAGAGTGGACTCTGACTTCAGCATGGCTTTAACTTTCTTGTTTTTTTCCAGAGCTCATATTCCCCAAACCCAGAGGAATAAAACACAAGTATAATCAGTGACCACAGGATTCACAAGTCAAACTAGCCTGGACTAATGATTTGGAAATGTATCTTTCTTTTCTTTTTGTGCTGAAATTAATTTAAAATTAGTCAAGCAAACGGTACATGGTGCTTCCTAGCATTTCAGAAAAAATTGAAAGAACAAATACAGCCTTGTTGAGAAATGCTAATCATTATACATATAAGAGAAGTTTAGCCCCTTTCTATTTTACCATTTGAATCTGTAGTGTTTCACGGCAATTCTGATACTCATTTTAAGGATTAAGATAAATGGCGAGTTTTGCTAGTCTCATTTGTTGTTGAATCCTCATGCTAAGAATGACTGGAGGTTCTGAGGGAAAGTTCATGCTGTTTTTATAGCCATGTTGCTAAGGTGATTTTGTGGGATGAAAACACACTGGCAACTCTCCATTAATTTGTTTACAAAAGAATATGAATGAGTTTCACCTCCTACAGTCAAGATCACTTCAGCTTCTGCTTAACTCTTTGAATCCAGCTGTAGGGGGCAAGGTCATTCTCTAGCAAACCATGAACCAACTCGCAAATTAAGTAAAAATTCCTCCAGTTATTGTTAAGGTACAATTACTCTCAGCAGCAACATACACAATCTGCTAAATAGTCCCAATTAACTAACTATTTAGAGCACGAAGTGAGTAACAGAATATATGTGAAATTAAGTGAAGAAAAGATTATTGGATTTCAAAATGAAATTTATCTTGCTTTTCAGAGCAAGCATCTTAACTGTCAATAAGTCAAAATGGTTTAGTAGAACAGATGGCTTTTTGCCTTTTGCATGCGTGTGAATGTGTAGAGTAATGTATTTTTATTTAATCAGATAGTCAATTATTTATTAAATACAACTGTGTCCTTTGGACATGGGAGTGGGGAATGGGGCAGAGAGGGCAGTAGCTGACTTGGTTTGTATGAAGAGTACCAAGAAATGGGGGAAGGGGCTAGAAGTCTTCATGTTCAATGGCACCATGTTGCTTTGTACGAATACCAGGCATCTTCTCAAATCCCAGGCATCACTTTGCTCACTACTGCATCAGAAGCAAGACTAATCATGGATCACTGATTCTATTTTATGGGACACTTGGCAAAAAGAATCATACTATAGTGTAGGAAATAGAATTCTTATCATGATATAAGAGAACATTATTATCAAGAGCCAATCTAGTGAAGCGGTTAAGAACATGGACTCTGGTGTTTAATTGCCTAGGACTGCTACTTTCTACTTCATGATACAGGGAAAATGATTTAACCTCTATGTCTTGTTTCATCCTCTGTAAAAGAAAAATAGTAAAAGTAACTACATCATAAATTAACAGACTTACTCTGTTTATGTATATTCAGTGAAGAGTAAACATTCTGTCAGTATTTGTTATTATATATATATATATAGTTTGAATTCTTCAATTTGTGAATAGAGAAAATTACCACATACTTTAAATTCCAGGACCAGAAAGTCTTTTTTTTTTTTTTCCTTAATATGAGAAAAATGCATTTTGTATGGTTTGACACAAATTTCTACCAGGAACTTTTGTTCCCCAACTCTTTAAGTTAACTAAAAGAATCTCGTATTTTGACTATTTTTGAGATTAACTTCTCAAGTTATTTGATTTGCTAGAAGCTGAACAGTATTGCCCACAGTAGATTAAAAACCAGGAATATCCTAATATACCATGTCTACTTTTCCTCCTCTTGAATCTAAGATATTTTAATTGAGGAAGGGCATATAGATTTACAGAATGTTAGGGTTGGAAGGAATCTTAAAAGGCAAAACTCTACCCAAAAGAGGTGCCCTCATTCACTCATATATTTATTCTGCTGATTATTGAGCACTCTTTAAGGGTAAAGACTAAGACTGTGTCTTAATTTAATTCTGTATCTTGCTATTGATATAGAGCCTGCACTGAGGCAATGCTTACTTGGACTGGAATTCATTTATTCCTCCATTAAGCATATATTGAGTATCTAATAAATGCCAACACTTGGATAAGCTATGAAGTTATAAAGATAAATAGAACAGAGTTCCTGCTCTTAAAGAGCTCACCATATTGAAGTGTTATACGAACTAACTGAATATTATACAGTAAGTGCTAGATGAGATTGATCAACATAGTGTGGTGGATGAACTACAGTGCTCTCTTTGAATTTTTGGAAGGGGGAGTGATAACCTTGGTCTCACACTTGCTCTCAATGGAATGACTTGTCCTCTACTGATGGCCAGCTCTGAAGGAGAGCAGTGGGGAATGCCTAGGAGTGGCTTGGCATGGAATAAGGGGACTGCCAGGCCATTTGACAATTCCCTGTCTTGGAATTTTGACACGTTCATCTCACAAGGGTCAAAGTGGGGGCTGGACCAGAAAGGTGAGGCTATCCCATGATTCATTCATTGAAAGCTTGAGACTGTGGGCCTCGGAGAACTCTTCCTCACCCTACCTAAGTGGTCCCTCAGAATATGCCTTAACACCAGCAAGCTCATTTCTGGGTAAGGCAACCCTTTCTTTGTCAATAGATTCTTACGTTGAACCTTACATCCTCCTTGTAATTACCAATCATTAGTGCTGATTCTGCCATCTGGAACCAGCATAAAATTAAGCACTCTGTCATATAACACACATTTGAACAAAAGAGGATCCCTTAAATTATTATGATACCATGTCTTTTTTTTTTTTTTTTTGGTTAAATACTCTCCAGTTTCTTCAAACATTCCTCTTATTATAATTTCCTCAGACCTTATCAGGCACTTTTCTTTCTTTGAAGCACTGTAATTTGTCAGTGATTCTCTTAAAATATAGGGCTTAGGACTGGACACCAGAGCTCCGTATCATACTAAAATAGCTTCACAGGAGGTCTAGGTTACATCCTGCAGAACATAAAATAGTTTGCAGAAACAGAACATGGAATCCCTTTGTAAAATGTAAAGCCCTTTTACAAATACACAGTATAACAAATACTTGGTAGATTTTCTCAGTTGTTTATTAAATCACGTACATCAAAGGGGTTAAATGACTTTGTTCAGAGCCAGTGGCTCGGCAGTACCTATAATAAGAAAAGGCAACCTTAGTTATTTCTTAATTAAGACTCTTGTAGCACAAGTAGTGTTGGGAAATTAATTTGACAGTCTAAATTAATGTGCATTACTTTAACAATTATCTCTGATTTATTTTTTGAGAACCTAAGCAAGTATTGATTCATTTCTCCAACCTCCTATGAGTAATCACATTCAAAGTAAACAACATAAATTATTAAGAACCTGCTTTTGCACAGTAACTAACTTCACACTGAAAGAGCAAATGTCAAAATGCATTTGAAGAAATGGTCTGAATTGATTTTTTTTGTTAACTTTCAGAAAAGATCACAAAAACTAACTTTTACATGAATTTTTTAGTTTCTTTCTATAGTACTTTTCAGAAAATCACCACATCATAGTGCTGGAAGGAAACAAAAGGATCTTCCAACCTAATCCAAACAGAAATATATGGAGGTAGGAAAGATTTTATAATTGTGAAAGCAGGATATTTATCAAACTGATTGATTTTTATATCAACCAGCAATTTTTTAAAGCCAGAGCAAATAAATCTCTTAATACTTACACAGCACACAATATAATTATGACTAAGTTATGGTTAAGAACTAAGCCTAAGTGACCCTAATTAAGGAGAAGAGGATGAAAAGCCACAATAATAGGTAATGGTTCATTTCTTCAGTAGGTAATGTCCTAATATTTGCAGTTAAGTGTTATTTCTACTGGCCACTAAAATCATGTTGAAAAGGCTTGTTGATGTAAAGAATGGTGACAGCGCTTGGTGATGAGATAAGCTAGGGTTTTAAATTTCTTTTTGTTTATACTTTTCCACATTGTCAATTTTGGAATTGAACCTGTATTATTTGTGATTTGGAAACTTAGATGCATTAATATTTTAGAGAAATATAATTTCTATGCCCAAGGTGCCAGTGCCTATCACGCAACCAGAGCCTTTGCTTTGACTCTCTCTACCCACATGCATGTCTTTCCCAGCCCTCATTCATCTCTACTTACACATCAGAAAGGTGGGGGGGAAGCTGGCTGCACACAGGGTCAGTGACAGTTATGCATGTTTCTTTTCCATGGTGGCCGGATAGTAACTACAGTTGTGAAATTTTGGTTGATTTTATTATTGTTTCTTTTTCTCATCTATATATTCTAGTTTTTCTGTATGGTAATATCATTTACTTTAAGAGTAAATTTAATGTAAAAATTCTGTGAAATAATGTTTGTAGGTAGCAGCACTTTATGTTATTTATAAATGACTTTTAAAATAACTTTTATTATCTGCAATGTAGGAGGGATTCAAAATTTTAAAAGAGGTTGAGATAACTGATTTGCCTGTGATTGCATAGAAAGGAAATAAGGGACTCTAAAATAATTTTCATTATATAAATATCTTTTTGTGAAGTGTTCATTTTTTTTTTTTTTTTGCATTCGGTCTTAAAAAGCTGAAGCAATTCAGTAAGAAATGGAAAGAGAAAGCCTGGAACCATTTAGCATTTAAGAATAAAATGAATCATATAATGGATTTTTTTTTCTCAAATGCCAACATTTGCTGATTTTTTCTACTTTAATAAACAACCATTGTTACATTGCTTCAGAAGACCTGAATTTGGAACAGCAAGATTTGAGAGATTAGAAACTTGTTTTGCAAGTGTGTAGTATAAACACCAATAAAGCTGATATTGACAAATGCTCAGGGTAGGAAAATGTAGAGAAATGAGAATGACTTTTGGAAGAAATTAAATCAGTTGCCCTGTAGAAAATTTGATTTTGATTTGTAAGTCAATCTGAATTTTTTTAAAACCGGTAAAATGAACCTACTTACATTTATAAATTTGATGGATGTTTGATCTTTTTTCTGCAGATGATAATTTATAATATAAAATTATATTTACTGGGTATCTTTCATTTATTAGTCTCTTTGTCTTTGCTTTTTTAATTAAACTTTTTCTTTTATTTTGTAATACTCATTGTGTTTAGGAGGTGTCTATTAAAATTTATTACCTTATTTTAATATTTTATTTAATGTTCTTAGTCTTCAGTTAGGTTTCAACTGTTTTGTTACCTTTATATGATTTTCTTTTACTTCTACCTATTATAGACAATGAGCATATTCTATTTTCTTTCAGTTTTATGTACCATTTTTTGTGTGTTACTTTGACTTTGACAGAGCAAAAAATATTTACATACTAATATTTCTCTCTCAATCCCATGTCTTATAGTTGTACATCTACAATCAAGTATATTTAATCATCATTGCTAGTTCTTTTGTTGGTTTCTTTAATCATCTCTTTGCTAAATTAAATTCATCCTTTAGTGGATTCCCCAGGAAACATTCGTGGGTAGCCTTAATATTTGAAAAACAGCTTGGCTGGATAGAAAATCTTTTCCCTAACCTTTCTTTAAGTTTATGGACAGTGTTGTTGCACTGCTTTTTTGCCTTGACTGTTGCAACAAGAAGTCTGATGCCAACCTGATTTTCTTTCCTTTCTACATGACTCTTTGATTCTGACTGAAAACCTAGAGGGATCTTTTCTTTACTTTTAAAGTTCAATAATTTTACTTGGATATATTTCACAGTTGACTTTTCTAGATTGATTTTTTTTTTTTAGATAAAAGATGGATCCATTCAATATAAAGGTCCAGGTCTTCCTCTATTTCAGAGAACTTTTCCTGAATTATCTTCCCACCCATTGGAAACTGGGTTTCTGGAGAATGGGGTTAGGAGAAATTTTCACTCTACTCTTTGTGTTTTGTGCTATATGTTACTTATTCAAAAATAAACAAAATAATTAGTGAAAAAACTAAGTCCTCATCTACTATCCTGAATATACTGTGCAATGTTTGCCACTCACTAATAGAAATATGTTGAAATACTAAAGATACCTGGGTGTTGAGCACATACTATTAACATACAAAGGAGTTTAATGAAAGTAGCTATTAAGTCTTCTATAAGCTCACTTTTAAGGCTATTACTCAATGCATTATTTCTGAATATTTACCAAAAAAAAACTGGTTTGTTGGTTTGTATCAAAAAATAGTTGTAACAATTTGATTTGCTTTCAACTTGTCTGTACTCAACTGTGGTATCAGCATGTTTCACTCTCTTTGGCAATTGAACGTCATAATAGAAAAAGTTAGTCTGAACTACTATTGTATAATTAAAAGTAACACTAAGTCTTTGTTCTTAAACAGAATTTAAAATAACTAGAGTCAAATTTGTGACCTGTCCAAAGTTAGCAAACAGGATTTTATGACATGCATTTTAAAAATAAATTATTAACTCCAGTCTTCTCTCCATTTTTATACCCCATCTTTGTTAGAAATTAAGTGCTTAGTATAGTAGTATATACGACTCCCAGAAAACCTTAATAAATGTAAGTTAGCTAGGTTTGTTTTTCATATTTTGATGTATTTTATAGAGCCTTGTAGGTTTAGTTTAGCCATTTCTTTAAAAATGCATGGTGTAGTTAGAATTATTGAGTAATGTACTCTTTTATTTTTCTTTTTAAGAGATGGGATCTCACTCTGTTGCCCAGACTGCCTCAAACTCCTGGGTTTAAGCAATCCTCCTGCTTTAGCCTTCCGAGTAGCTGGGACTACAGGCATGCGACACCACACATGGCCATTTTTTTTTTCATAGAGACATGGTCTCACCATGTTTCCCAATCTGGTCTCAAACCCCTGGCCTTAAACAATCCTCCTGCCTTGGTCTCCCAAAGTGCTGGGATTACAGGTGTGAGCCACAGTGCACAGGCTGTGTATTCCTTTGTATGTGAATATGTTGAAGTAACTGTTTATAGATAGCCATTTGAACCTAATTATACCACACTGTTTTGTAGTGTTGCTTTCTGTTTGTGTGAGAATGGCAGGGACTGTGGAGATTGTGGAGCTTTCTAACACATAAGAAGACTTGAATTTTTGTAAAGTCAATGGGAAGAGGTTCAGAAATATTACAAATTTTAGCACAACTTTTTTCCATGTTAGAAACACTGATAGAGAGTCCCTCAATTTCCTTTGCATGCTCTTTCCAGATTGATTTCTTTAAAGTGGAGGTGCTCTCTTTTTCCTTAGGGTAAGGAATATGGTACAAAGGGGAAAAACATCTTTGGCTATGACCTGGGTTTGAATTCTGAATTTGTCACTTACTGCTTTTATGACATTGAAAATTTACTTAATCCCTTTAAGTTCTAATCTTTTCATACTAATGAACATAAGAACATATACATTACTTAGTGGTTTTGGAGATTAGCTGATAATATATGAGAAGTCATAAACACACAGGTTGAATCTGTCAGCTCACTTACCTTCTCTGCTCTCTGTGCTTCATTTGAGACAAACCAAAGGAGCTGGCTCAGCAATCATGAGTCCCTGTGTTACAGCTCTCCAGGATAATGTGACATTACTTAATAGGCCTGAAATGAAAAAGCAGCCTTATTGATTGCTCCCAATTCAGAGAGTTTCTTACATTAATATTTTTATTGGTTTATTCCTCCAAGCCAAAGATGAAGATTGTGTAACATCAAACAGTAACACTTGTATTATTACATGTTATTTTTTTTCCTGTATCCAAACAAGAGAAGTCAACCAATCAGTGATTGTCTCCTGTTTTGAAAGTCAGCTGACCTGTGGCACACACTCCAGTTAACTCCACTGAAGTGAACACACTGCTAAGGTTGCCAGAAGTCAACCCATTCCACTTATGTAGCCAACACAAAAAGCTCTTTTGTATCCAAAACAAAACATGTTTCCAAGACTAGCATCACTACAGCCTTGCCTATGTAAACAAGACATCTCACAGCAAACTCTTCTCCAAAATTCTATAGATTTTTATAGAGTATCAACACTTTACTTTGCTCAGATGAATGTCTGGCTATCATTGCTCTTCCTTATTTAAGAAAACAATAGATTTAGTCCTGGGTTTTGTTTCCAATTTTGAGTAGTGGTCTCAAACCTTGACATTTTCATAACTGTTTTTGATGAACCCAGCAAAAACTGTTAAGCATATTATTTTCAAACACTTAAGAAACTGCGGTAATCAATCAGAGTCAGCACATTTATCAAGAAAATTCCAAGCAATATAACTTTACTTAATTTCTTTGCTGCTGCTATTAATTCAACTTTGAGGAAGGAACCATTTGAGGAATTGCATATACGGAGACTAATAACACATGATCTTTTCCTTCAAAGTCTTAAAATTGAGTGGTGGAAACAGATTACATACATAATTGTACCAAAATATAAGGAGTGCTATAATTTGGGTCTGAACAGTATACTAGATAATAAAGAGGAGGAATTTGCCATCTTTGCCTATAGTAGCTGGTTTAAAGGTGGAAATTTACCAGTGAATAATATTTCAGTTGCACCTTGAAAAATGTGTAGATGTTGAAGTGACAGAGATAGTATGAGAGGACGAAATGGCATCTGCAAAGACTCAGAGCCATGGACACGCATACAATTTATGTAGTGAGTGGATGGAAGTTTGGAATGATGGATAAAAGTGAGGGTGATAAGGCAGGTAAAGATACGATAGAGCCAGTCTGTGGGAGCCTTTTGTGAATACAGAATTGGAGAGGGACAAGACAGAAAGACAGATGTGTCCAAAAGTAAAATTGTTGAAATCCCAAGGAATTTAGTAAATGACTGAGCTAAGGCCATGGAAGAGGGGATGATAAGCAGGAGCAAGAATTTGGATGTGTGATGGTGCTGTTATACAAGGTAAGAATTTCTGGAAAGGAATACGGGTGATAGTTAAGATAAGAAGTTTAATGTGAGATATGTTGAATTCAAGATACATTTGAATGGAGGAGTTGTTGAGCATGCAGTTTGTTTTAATCTCTGAGTAGGAAATGGAGCCATATCTGTTAGCTGTTGGTATGTAGATGTGTTAAATCTGTTCTTCCAAGAAGTATTGGCCAAGATGGGATTAAGTGTGCAAAGATTTGTTAGGGTAAACACCTGTGAAGAGAAAGAGGCAAAAGCAGGAATAGGCAGCGAGATCCTCCAAATCCTAAGGCAAGTGTGATACCTGTGAAAGGAGAGAGGGAAAGGGAATTGAGTGGGAAGAGTCTCAGACTACAGCAGGTCCTAAGAATGTTTTCTCCAGGCTGAAGGGCATCCTCAAACCAAAGTCACTCATTAAGGAGTCCTGTGTCCTGAAGAGATGGGCCTGCTTTAGAATCTCCACCACACTCAATCATTGGCTGGGAGCAGCTCGCAAGAAGCACGGTTTTGATGCAGGTGTGGTGTTTAAACCATACAGGTCAGATATCCTACAGCAGCACATTTGGGCAGCACATTTTCATGGTTGCCACAGTAGGTGAAATTAAATTTATGGGTGAATAATATCACTCAAAAAGAGGAATGAGCATGAGAAGAAAAGGATGTGGGAAGGACTCTTGAAGTACCATGTGTAAGTGATCGTGAAGGAAGATAAATCAGTTAAGAAGATCTTAGAGATTAGAAGATCTGGGAGATTTAGGATCAGGATCTAAGAGTTGAGAGATTCTAGAAAGAGGCTATAGTCAACAGGATTAAATGCTATAGAGATGATAAATGAAATCGATTATTGAACTTAAGGCTTGGTAAGGCACTGGTGACCTTGGAAAGAGCAGGCTCAGTGGAGGGATATGATTACAGTAGGTTGCAAAACTTTCTAAAGAAATCTACAGTGAAAGAAGAACAGAGACAAATACTAGCATAAGAGGGACTAGGGACAGAAGAGGCTATCTTTAGCATGGGATGAGTATCTTTATTGAGGAACAGAAAGCAATCAATGAAGAGGGAGAGACTGATTATGGAACAGGATCTAGAAGAGATGTTTGGAGATGAAAATGAGGGGCCAAATGTGGTAGGTGAAGACGAGAGTTAATATATATAAAGTTGGAATCAAAGAAGGAAATTTGAATACATTAAACGTCTGGAGTATTCATTTCATTTTCTGGAAAGCAATAAGTACTTTTTTCTCCTGGGTATAAAATTAAAAACTTGCACAGAAATGTGAAAACATACAATGGTCATGATGGTGAAGGGAAAAGATACCTGAATAGAGATAAAAGGATCACCAAGCTGTACTGAGGACCAAGCTGAGATTGGAAATGGTAAATATGCAATAAGTCCAAGCAATACAGTTATGCAATTTTTCTCCAGCAGTGTTTTGGCAGCTTAGGAGCTTCTGTTGAGCAAGCAGATGGTTGGATTCATCATAGGTTTGGGACTGCTAACTTGGATGGGCTGAAAAGATAGGAGTTAGGCATTTGAGGATACAGGAAGAATTCATTGAATTGGTAGTCTAGGATAAGCAGGGAAGGAAGAAATGAGGTTACTAATTTGGAAGATCAAAGTAATGCCATAAAGGAAGCATGAGATTGAATAAATTTTGTACTTGTGGACAAGATGAATAAATGTATATTTGATGATAAGTAATAGAATAAGATGAATTAACTATATTCTGAGTGTGATGTCAATGTTTGGGTATTAGTCTGAGTGGAACCATGTACTCTGTAGTTAGCTCTCCTTAGCTCAAGATTTATGCCTGCAATTTAGATAAGGGTATGTTTATCAAAATGACAAAGACAAAAGAATAAATATTTGAAATCATATTGTATGCTAGAACAGAGCAAAACAAATCTTACTTCTTTTTAAATCTCCCTCCTCACAGTAAATGGCACTGTTTTTCCTAGGTGCTTAGTCCAAAAAGATAGACTCCATCCTTGAAAAAGTCTTTCTTCTTTCTCTCACACTATACATTTAACCATGGGCAGATTTTGTCAGCTTTGCCTTGAAACTATATCACCTATTTTCTATGTCCTACCACTTCTAAGCCACAGCCCTAGTCTAAACCCTCACCATCTCTCATCTCTTTCATTGCAATAGCCTCCTACCCACTCTCTTCCACATTTGCCCTCCTACAGCCTCTTCTCAGCTGAGCTGCCAGAGTCAGGTCATGTCATTCTTCTTCTCTAAAATCTTATCACACTCTGCAAGAAAAAAAAAATCCCACAAAATTACTGTGGTCTATATCATCCTGTAGGATCTAGTTCTTGCTATTAAACATTTTAAAATGTTGTTTATGCATTGAAAAGATAGAATTATGTTATTAAAATCAATTTCACTTGTTTCTTTTTACCTTTTTTATTGTGTCCATGTGTCATCCCCCAAGTGCCTGTTAGTGGGCTGTTGCCTACTCTTGGGCAGTGGGGGCAGCAGTCAGGATCTTTGAATGTGGAGCATAGTAAAGTAAGGACAAGGTGAAACACTCCAAGCACCTCTGCATCAACTATATTTGCCCATGAAGATATTCGGAGAGTGATGACCACTACTTCCTCTGAATCTTGTGTGAATTCCTCTTTTGGCAGCTCTAACTCTAACCATACAGGAAGAGGGCTATGGGAAACATAGTCCGCAGACGAACAAACTAGCCCATGGAACCATTCAGCACTGCTTGGAAAAAAGGACTCCATGGACTGTTAGGGGTTTGGAAACCATGTCATGCAAAGGCTGTGTTGTGGAAATGAAGAAAATCATTCTGGAGAATAGAGTATTAAAAGAGGCATGGCATCAAATATTTCAAAACACTTTTGGGTAGAAGAGGAAATTGACTTTACACTTATAAATCCTCCAAATTTTCTCTCTTAACCGCTATGTATCAATCTCTTTACTGATAAAATTTCTTTCCCACTTGATCAAGACGCTTCATGTGTTGATTCGGATAGATAAGTGGGAGTTACAGGGACTCCAATTTCAATCCCACATAAAAGAAAACTTCCTAACACCTAGAATTGTGAAGCAAGAGAAGACTAGTTCTAAAGGTGGTGAGTTACATGTCAACTTGAGGTATTTAAACAGAAATTGGATGATCATTTATGAAGTGTACTAAAAAGGCATTCTTGAGCCTCTCCAAAGGTTGAGTTGGATAACCTCTGAACTGTCAACTAAATCTAAAATTTTGTGAAACTCCAAACTTCATTGGCCAGCACTCAATAATTTTCAACTACTGCTTAATTAAGCCTTGATTGTCCATCCTAGACATAGGAAAATCTTTATTGCCTTTTTCATCTAGAAAAATGCCCAGGACTTAAAAGATCCATTATTTAATCTTTCCATAGCCTTGGCCTCCTAGAAAAGTGTTTGTAGTTTTTACATTAAAGACATTTCTTCATCTTTTTATAGCTTTCTTCTTTAAGACTTCTGATATATATGACTACTTTATTGGTGCTTCATTGTTGTAAATTGACATAAAATATATTTTTTCCTTTCAGAGTAATGTATGCTCATTAAATATAACAAAGCATAAGAAAGAGAATAAGTTACCCAAAGCCCAGAGTAAGCACTCCTAAAATGTTACTGTAATTCCTTCCAGTTTTTTAAGAAGTCAGATATGTGTTTTACATAGTTGAAGTCATCTCATACGTACAGCTGTATAACCTGTTTGCTTAACATTAGGTTGTGAGCTTTTCACTATATAAACAAACCATCTTTAAAGACCCAACTATTAATGGCTGTGTAATGTTCTACTATGTTACCATTCTAAAGTTTATTTAAATATGTCACTATTGTTGGATATATAGGTTGTTTCTAATATGTATTTTTACTATTTAAATGGATAAATAAATAGCAATAGCCTTACTTAAGTCCTTAGTAGTCATCATTGACATCTGCTTAGCTCCTCTAAATTACTATTACTTGTCCTCCAAATTCTTAATGTATAGTGTGTATTCCTTTCTAATTCCTCTGCAACATGGCATAACCTGATTTAATATTCTTTTATCTCAGATAACTCTAGATTTTTTAATGCCCTTCATTATTATTTTAATAAGTGACATTAAGATTCCTTAGATGTATTGGTCAGAGTAAGTGACACAGTAACCAGCTGTTATATTTCAAAACTCTGGCATGACCTTTTTTAGGGCGATATGTTTAAAGTGTGTCCCAGCAAAATGTAATTTAGGTGAAAAGTCTTAGGAGAGATTAGGATCTAATAAGTGAATTTCTTATATGGTCTTAAAAAAAAAAATAAAACACTCTTTGTCTAGAATGTCAGAAGATTTAAGAATTACTTTACCTGGGGCTTTTTCCGTTTCTGAATGTGGCACAAGTGAGGAATTGTTTCTTCTTCTTGATGTTAAGAAGGAGTGCACATAAAGAGAAATAAGAAGCTGGAAGGATGGAATTGTTGCAACCAAAGTTCTTGGTAGTTTTGGAGATGAAAGTGATTACCAGACTCTAGACTTCTGAGTTAAGATACTAGAATTTCTCTTCCTTAATACCTAACAAAATGAGCAAAATCAATCAATCAATCCATCCTAAGAATAAAACAAGTAAAGGAGCCTAATATGACACACAAGCTTCAATACTCACAATCAAGAAAGGAAACAGGAGCTTCTGGAGGGGAAGGAAAGGATATGGAGAGGAAAGGCAGCAGAAGTGGGCTTCAAACTGCCACTAGATCCTGAAGTCAATCTTGTGCATCAGCTAATTCTCATGATGCCCTTAGATATATAGAAAATCAAACTATAATTAACATCATATTCTTATTTTTGATAGAGCCATGATGAAAATTACTGTTGGAAATTACAGGTAAAATGGGGAAAATGAAAAATAAGGTTGATGCTCTCAAAATTAAAATCTCCACAACTGCATTCTGAATTTGGAAAATGGTCCAAAATAGAATGGTACCCTATTTCCTCCATCCTCCATCTCCCTGTGGGAATGGGTGCTTCCTCAACTAAAGTTAGAAAACCCTGATCTAGGACACTGAACCAAATCTCAAAAGAGACATCAGAACCCTGATACCCTCCCAGCTCAGCCTTTCTTCCTTCAGTTCCCTTCTTCTGGGGGAGTCTACTGAATGCTGGAATGAGCACACGGAGATGTTCACACTATACTTCAGAGGAAGAATGAGAAAGGGAGAGAGAGAACAGAGAGAAGTAAGTGAAGTCACTGCTGCACAATATCAGATAAATAGAATGTCTGGCACAGATGGCCCTCCAAGCATGAGGAAAAGAAACATAATGACATAGAAACTCCATAATCTTGGTACAATTTATAAAGAAGTAATTAAACAAATCAATCAATCCATCTAAGAAAAGAAAGATGATAGCATGTGTAAAATATTTATGATGCCAATTTCTTGATGGTAGAATTCAGAGTGACTTTTAAAATCCCTTTTTTGTATGTTTGTTTTCTTACATTGTTTAAATTTGTCTCAATCCACAAAATGTCCATTAGAAATACATGGTATTAGATCAATGGAAGCAAATATCTAAAGATGTTAACTTCTTTTTTCAGTTAAAGAAAAGTATGCAAAACATTTTTTGCTGTATTTCCATACCTATTCTGGAATGTTGAGTCCTGAATTAGTAAGGTACTTGAAATTTTTCTAAAAATGAGTCAGTTATCCTACACTATCCTACAGTTTCCACAGCAGAAAGACAAATAAGCAGGACTCCCTTATTTCCAAGATCCGTGGGAGGGGAAGGTAGGGCTACCATGTGTTTGTTTCTTGTTCTAAAAGTCGCATCCATATAAACAGGCTTCTGTTTTAAAGCCTGGATACTGAAAACTTGTTTTAACTAGCTCTAAAAGTTAGAAACAGCAGAAAGTTCTATATTTTCATTAAAAAATTTACACTCAGTCTTGAACCATTCCTAACTATATTGTCATTATTGTAATCTAATCTGCTTTTTCAAAAGTAATATTCCAGATCCTCCTTTGAGAATGCACAGCACATTTTTCATGCCATACCTTTGCTCTCTCTGTTTCTTTCACCAAGAGTGTTCCCACTCTACTCTGCAATTAGTGAAATCCACCGTACCTTCCAGGCTGCACCAATGGCTTTATGTATTCTAGACTGCATAATTTCAAAGGAATTTCTTACTCTCTGCATAATGGAATGATGCCTTCTCTATTGTCTATGGTGGCATTCACTGGCTTTTAACTGCATTGGTGTTTAATTCTACATTATGATTTATCTTCCACATATGTTTCTCTTGGTTTTTCCTACTAAATTGCATTCTCCCCCAGGGCAACTAACTACTGGTTGTTAAGAGTTCTTTACATTCCCTGCATGTGGAGAAGTCATTCCAGGTCAGAGGCAAATCCTACCAGAGAGTTTGATCTATTTTCAGGATCTCAGATCCCTGGAGATCCAGGTGCCTAGCACTGGCTCAGAAAAGAGGAGCAGGTTCATTGTCTGGTACTAAAAAGACCCAAGGTTCAACTATATGCATCTAATTGGCTCATAAATGTTAACATCAAGACAAAGCTTCCCTATGTCTATAGACTCAAACTCTCTCTCAAAGCTGCATGTGTCCTTTTGTGATTTCTTTTGTCTGATTTCTCCAGTATAAACCTGTAATGTGGCATTTAGAAGCACCAAATTTGGAGTTAGATTTTCTGGGCTTAAATGCCAGTGGTGCCACTTCCTAGTTGTATAAAATTGCACCACTTATTGAACATTTCTGTCTTTTAGTTTTCTCCTCTGTAAAATAAGGAAAATAATAATACATACACACGTAATGACTGTTCTACTAAAGGTATGCACAACAAACCATGGCTATGCATGCCTGAACTCAGAGAGGCTTGAGGGCAAGTTTGCCAGCCCAGTCTCAGTTTTGTCATTCAAGTGTACCATCCAGGGGCCTAGAAACTGGGAACTACCTAACCTAGCCCACCACCACTGGCACCTGAACACTCTTTTAGGGTCCTGAGGTCCAACAGATCCAAATTGCCTGCAACACAAGAGTGTGTACCTACCTACATGAACTGAAAGGCAGTGTGCTTCTCTCCCTCTACACTGAGAAGCAGAGTTCCCAGCAGAGAACAGGTGAACTGCAAAGCTATCTGTTTTGAGCTGAGGGAAGAGGTTCCAGATGAGAACGAATCAGCAATAAACTCTGGTAATATGAGAAAATAGGCTTTTTTTGATGCCCGCAAAGGATCACACTAGCTTTCCAGCAATGGACTCCATCCAAAAGGAAAATTTTGAAATATCAGATATGGAATTCAAAATATGGATTGTGAGTAAGTTCAATGGGATCAATGAAAAAGTTGAAAACCAACACAAAGGAACCAAAAATTAATTCAGGACATGAATGAAAAATACACCCAGGTAAAAATATAACACACCTTTTGGAAATGAAAGAGTTATTTAGGGAATTTCAAAATACAGTGGAAAAGTTTAACAACAGACTAAATCAAGCAGAAGAAAGAATTTCAGAGCTTGAAGACAAGGCTCTCAAATTAACCCAGACAGTCAAAAATAAAGAAAAAAGAATCAAGAGAAATAAACAAAATCTCTGAGAAATACAGGATTATGTAAAATGCCCAAACTTAAGAATCACAGAAAAGCCTGAGGGAGAACAAAAAGCAAAAAGCATGGAAAACCTATTTGAGGGAATAATGGAGGAAAACTTCCCTGGTCTTCCTATAGATTTAGACATCTAGATACAAGAAGATCAACAAACTCCTAGAAGAGTCAATGCAAATAGGACATCAACAAGGCACATAATCATCAGTCTGGCTAAAGTCAAAGTGAAGGAGAAAATTCTGTAAGGTACAAGATGAAAGCATCAAGTAACTTACAAAGGAAAACTCCTCAGACTAACAGCAGACTTCTCAGCAGAAACCTGACAAGCCAAAAGGGATTGGGGTCCAACATTTAGTCTTCTTAAACAGAATAACTGTCAGCCAAGAATTTTGGATATTGCAAAACTATTTTATAAATGAAAGATAAATTTCCCATACAAGCAAACACTAAAGGAATTGGTCAACACTAGACCTACCCAGCAAGAAATGCTCAAAAGTGCTCTAAACACCAAAAAGAACTTTGATACTCACCAGTGTAAAAATACACAAAAGTAAAAGCTCATAGTTCTTATAAAACAGAAACACCAGGGAGAATACAAAGGAGCTAGATAACAATCAACATGGTGACTGGAATGGTATCTCACATATCAATATTAACATTGAATGCAAACAGTCTTAATGTTCCACTTAAAAGATATAGATTAATGAAATAGATTAAAAAAACAAACCTAGACATAGTTCACCAATGCTACAGCCTACAAACAAGTAGCAACTGAGAAAATCTCCATACTAAGGATATCTATAACCAAGGCATCCATCCAGAAACTACAGTGCCATCAAAGTACCCAGAAGAAAAGACAAATGTTCCTACCCAACATATGTCACAAACACACTTGTATGGGGTAGGGGGAGTCCAATCTAAGCAAAAGAAAATTCAACAACAAGAAGAAACATCTGCCCCAGATGAGAAAGAATCAACAAAAGAACTCCAGAAGTATGAAAAATCAGAGAGAAAGGACACCCCGCAAAGAGAACACCAGCTTTCTAGCAATGGATACTAACCAAAATGAAAATATTGAAAAGACAGATAACAAATTCCAAATATGGATTGTAAGGAAGCTCCACAAAATCCATGAGAAAATGGAAAACCAACTAAAACAAATCAGAAAAACAATTCAGGAAATGAATGAAAAATTCACTGAGGAGATAGATATATTAAAAAAATGGAATATCTAGAAATGAAAATTCATTTAAGGAAATACAAAACACAGTGGAAAGTTTTAAGAATAGATAGACCAGGCAGAAGAATCTCAAAACTTGAACACACAACTGTTTATAATTAATTCAGTCATCCAAAAGTAAAGAAGAGAATTAAGAGAACTGAACAAAACCTACAAGAAATATGAGATTACATAAAACAGCCAAATAAAAGAATCACAGACACCTGGAGAGTGAAGAAGAAAATGCACAAGGGCTGGAAAACCTATTTGAGGGAATAATCAAGGAAACATTTGCTGGTCTTGCTAGAGATTTAGGCACCCAGGTATAAGAAGCTCAACGGACACCTGGGAGATTCATTGCAAAAAGGGAATCACCAAGACACACAGTCATCAGACTGGCCCAAAGTTAACACAAAAGAGGAACTCCTAAAAGCTATAAAGCTAAAACATCAGATAACTTACAAATAAAAATCTAAAACTGATTAATTCAGCAAAGTTGTAGGATATAATACCAACATCGGAAAATCAGTAGCTTTATATATGCCAACAGTGAACAATCTGAAAAAGAAATCAAGAAGTCAATCAAGAAGCATTTACAATATGTACGAAGAATATATGATACCAAAGAATCAATTTAACCAAAGATGTGAAAGATCTATACAAGGAAA
>CAUYRT010038726.1:0-14595 GCA_963574885.1 Lepilemur ruficaudatus
GGCGCGGTGGCTCACGCCTGTAATCCTAGCACTTTGGGAGGCCAAGGCGGGCGGATCGCTCAAGGTCAGGAGTTTGAAACCAGCCTGAGCAAGAGCAGAGACCCCATCTCTCCTGCAGCTAGACCGACCTGCCGGGGCCCCCGACAGCGAGCGGGCCGGACCCGGAGCCCGGCAGGGTGGCACATGCCTGTAGCCCCAGCTACCCGGGAGGCTGAAGCAGGGGGATCACTTGAGCCCAGGAGTTTGAGGTTGCTGTGAGCTAGGCTGATGCCACAGCACTCTACAGCCCGGGCAACAGAGTAAGACTCTGTCTCAAAAAAAAAAAAAAAGTTCTGAATTATAGAAAGAGCAGGAGTTTAATGAAAACCTAAGCCATATTTATGAAATCTACCAGAAGATTCTCTTTAATAGATATAAAAGTATAAGTTTCTTAGAGAAATGTTGTGCTAAGTTGGTTTGCAATCTTGGAAAACACAAAGGAAGCAGCTTTTATTCTAGCCCAGTGTTAGCGCAGGCAAAAGCAGCATGTTCATTATGCATCATTTTGATTTTAACCTAACCTTCTTTGGGGAAGCAATAGCTCTTGCTACTGAACTTGGGATCAGAAGGCAGGGGGCAAGAGTTCAAACCCAGGCCCTGCCATTTACCAACTACATAGCCTTGCCTAATTTCTCCACCTATAAAATGAGAACAGCAATGGGCCCTATGTCTTGGTATTATTACAAAAATTCAATGAAATAATACATGCCCAGACTTAGGACAGTGCCCAATAAAATAGTACTCATTAAATATTAACTATTACCATCATTGTTACAAAATTTTTTAGTGGATACTAAAAGGGACAGCATGAGAGAGGGAGAAATAGCATCCAAAATGTAATCTTGAAATAACTATATGTAGACAAACCTTAGAGCATAAATATGTAAACAGCTATTTTGTGCAAAGTTAACAAGGAAAGCATACACAAGAAGAGGTAGTCCTAGGATGTTGAGTGCTAAATCTGACACAAAGTGATGATTTGAAGTACTATGTTGAAACCGGTTAGTAGGTTGCATAGAGAAAAAAGCATGTTATAACTAATTATGGATGTCCAAACGGGCAGGGAGGGAGTGAAAGGGTGAGGGGCACTGTTTATCACAAATTTCTCATCATTGGGGCAGCCATAATTCCATTTTATCTCCTATAGAGATACAGATTAGAATGCAAATAAATAAGTATGACTTCAAAGTTTTTAAAAATAATTCCAATACCTTAGAATTGTTCTTTAATTAGTAGTAACAAGACCTTCCAATTATAATAAGGCAATATTTCAGAACATCAGAATAGAGAATTATATTACGTTAGTACAAACAATGAGAGAGATTTGGCAGTAGTAACAGGCAACAAAACAGGAAATAGCATTGTCAAATGAATGATAATAAAGACATTATTCCAAGATTCCTTCTAGTATATTATGGTTGACCTTATAATACTATACAATCTAAACAAATGAAAAAAAGGCAAATGAGTAATTTCACTCCACATGCCCCGGTCAAAAAAATGAATCTGAGTTCCTAGGTATAACAAATATTCCTTTTTACCACCAGAGATCCAAGGACTAAATGTGGGTGTCACTGGAGTCCTTTACATTTGAAGATGAACTAAGTGATGATATATCTATTGTGTATGGCTGTCACTCAGAAATATAGTGTGTGACCCACCACTATAGCCATTGATGGAATCAGTACCTGCTGGTTGCTACTTGTGGAGGTGCTCCTGGGAAGAAAAAGCTGAAATACAAACTGCTGAGGGGTTGTTTGTTTGTTTGTTCACTAAAAGCTGTACTTTAAAGACAGATGATGGGAATGCAGTATTCCAACAATAAAAAAAGACAGATGATACAGAATGAATAAATTAAATCCAGATGGTAACACATTGGTCATGTGATATGACTAAACCAACTATCTAAATAACCTATTAGAAACATGAACCATAATCCCTTTCCTAGGACCCAAGCATCACTACCTGCACCTACCTAGCTTTGTCTTTCACATACACCACTCATTCCTTCATTCATTCAATGAACAATTACTGAGTACTTGCAAAGTACCAATTGCAAAAGGCTGTAGACATTAGGGCTATAATTGTTAACAAGAGAACTTTGTTAGTCACAAAGAATTTATACCCTAATGACAAATAGTAAAACTCTTTAAAAAGAATTAATGGTAACAATGTGATAAGATGACAAGATTATAACAGGGTTATGATCCAGGTACAACGGGAACACAGAAGAGAAGTATCTAACCCAGTTTTAGGGTCAGGGAGGATTTCCTAAGGGGTGGCTATTGTCTGAGTGGAGACCTGGAAAAGATGAGTGGAAGACTGAGGGTGAAGGTGTGAAAAGTTTAGTCAGAGAGGTAAGCAGAGGCCTGGTCATGTAAGTAATGTTAGCTGCATGGCAGCTTTGACTTTATCTTGGGAACAATGGGATCCAAGGCTAATTTTGGATGGCCATGAGAACAGCAGCAGAAAGATCAGTTAGAAAACTGTTTCAAAAGTCCTGGAAAGCAACACTGAAGGGCTGAACTTGAACAGATTTATGGGAGTGAAGAGAAGCATGTAGTGTGAAGAAATATTAAAGAGGTAAAATTAACAGGAGTTGTGACAGATTAGATGAGAGAGGAAGAGGAAGGAAGGTGTATGTTGGGTGATGACATGCACTGTGACACCATCCACAAATATCATGTTCAAAGCTGTGCAGATCATGAAAGAAAGGTATTATTTATAAAATTACATTCTAAAGAGCTATTCTGAATATCTACATTGTAAGTCATCCAAAAAGTTTTAAAGGATTATTACTACATGTGTTATGATAATGCAACATGTTAGTCAATAGAGTACAATTCACCTTCCTCAAAATACTAAATAGAATAATTGTCTGACAGCTACCCTTCATTATCAGTTTAGGCAACAAACTTGAGCTTTTGAAAAAAGCAATATGAATTCTGTGTCTGGGGATGGCGGGAATAGGTACTTCCAGACCATTTCTCCCACTGAGGACAATTTTAAAAGCCAGAGGAAACATAAAACTATGTTCATCAAAGTATCAAAGAATTAACAAAATGGTAATTAATGACCATACCAAAATCTAAAAGCAAGCAAGAACTCAGAGAAATAATCCAGCAGTCACAGCCACTTTTGCACTGAAGAGACAAGAGAGAAAAACCTGCTGTCAAAATAAGCAGGCCCCAGAGTAAGGGTGAACTTGTAGCCTTATTTAGCATCATTTGGATGGACTAAAACATCTTAAGCACTGAACTTGAATTAAGATGGTCCCAGACTAGTCGTGCCACCAGAAACCCAGCAGAAGCAAACAAAAATCCTCTCTGGGAGAAGGCACCCTCATCCTAGCCCTTACATTATTCCCAAAAATAAATTTCCAAATAATACGGCCAGTACATAAACAAACACAACCAAACACAAAGAGAAACCAGACGATTAGGAATTAACAGAAATAAGCCAAGCACGGTGGTTCATGTCTCTAATTCCAGTACCCTGGGAGGCCAAGCCAGGAGGATCACTTGAGCTCAGGAGTTTCAGACCACTCTGAGCAAGAGTGAGACCCCGTATCTACTAAAAATAGAAAAAATTAGCCAGGTATGGTGGTGGTCACCTGCAGTCCCAGCTACTTGGGAGGCTGAGGCAGGAGGATTGCTAGAGCCCAGGAGTTTGACACTGCACTCTAGCCTCTAGCCAAGGCTATACTCGTCCTCAAAAAAAAAAAAAAAAAAAATTAACAGAAATAATTGATAATATGAACAGGCACACAAATTACCAAGCTATTGGAGGAAAACTGAATGATAAATACTCTGAATCCATAAAGAAGTCACCAAAAGAAACACAGAACAAAGTGGGTGCAGTGGCTCATGCCTGTAATCCTAGCACTTTGAGAGGCTGAAGCAAAAGGGTCACTTGAGGCCAGGAGTTCAAGACCAGCCTGAACAACATAGCAAGACCCCATCTCTACAAAAAATAGAAAAATTAGCCAGGCATGGTAGCATGTGCTTATAGTCCCAGTTTCTCAGGAGAGTGAGGCAGGAGGATCACTTGAGCCTAAGAGTCTGAGGCTGCAGTGAACTGTGATGATGCCACTATATTCTAGCCCTGGCAACAGAGTGAGACTGTCAAGAAAGGAAAGAATGGAAAGAAGGAAAGGAAGGAGGGGAAGGGAAGGAAAGGAGAAGGAAAAAAAAAAAAAGAAAGGGAAGCAAAGAAACAGAATAGTTTAAGAAATTAGAAAGCAAATCAGCTGTGTAATTTTCATTGTTTTACAGGTGATCTTTCTTTGCCCTCTTTGTAACAGTTTTATCTCTGATTTAGTGTTTTGAGTTTCACCATGATTTAGCAAAATGTGGATTTCTTGTTTGTTTTCAATCACTCTGGATCTACTCTGCTTTCTAAATCTGAGGATTCACATCTTTCATAATTATGAGAAATTCTCATCCTTTATCATCTCTCTAAATATTGTCTCTCTTCCCAGTCTTGTTTTATTTTCTTCTATAAATTTGATTCTAGGTTTGTCTTTCGATCTCTTATATCTTCTATCACATTGTCTGCATCATATACTAACTAGGTAGTTTCTTCAGATACTATCTTGCATTTCAATTATTATATTTAGTCTTGTTTAATCCATACACAGTTTTTTAAAATTATATGTAATTCCTTTTTAAATCAATCTGAGACCCCCTTTGACGGTTTTTTTGTTCTATGTGAAAGGGTCAGCCTTGCTGAAATAACAAGAAAATATCTAATGCAATTTCCTAACAAAAGCTAAAGACCAATCATGTGCTCTCTCTGGCTCTCTGCTCTTTCTCTCCCTAGCTGGCAGGCACGCTGCAGGGACTCTGTTTTCATAAACATCTGCAAAAGAGTCAAAAGACAGAAAGGAAATGTAAATCTTTCTCTTTTGCCAGAAACTGCTTTTAGAATGTTTTATGGCCTCACAGGTGTTCCTGAGAAGCTCCAGGGGAGACTGCAGAGGGGCAAACTCCAGGCCTTAGTTTCCTGCCCAAAACCGTATCTCAGGGGCAAAACCACATCCACTATGATAAGTCTGACTACATTTCAAAGATATAACCAAGTCTCCAGGCGCAGAGAAAACAAGAAAGACAGACAACTAGATACTCAAAGAAGCTCAACTTCTTTTTAATTTTTTAGTAAAATTCTGCACCAACAAGGCTATTTTATGGAGTAAAAGGTGACGGGGGCGGGGGGTCTGAAACTTGGGTACTTGGTCTTAGACTTATGAACTATGTGATTGCCCCAAGAGCTAGAACAGGATAAAAAAAAAAATAAAGAGGAGCTTAAGGGATTTAAGAGGATTCATGGATGACTGACAAATAATGAGATCTTACAGAACTTGGGGAGGTCGGCATTATCTTGCTAAATTCCCTCATCACCCATTATGTGTTGTATGATCTCACTGTAGAAGAAAACCAGATCCTAAATCAACCTTTGGCTGTCAATTTCAGAGACAGATATTATCCTGGATGAACCACTAGTGTGATCAACACAGCACTTCTATTAGTGTAAACAACAATACCATCACGTGTCACTTAATGACAGGGATACATTCTGAGAAATGCACTGTTACTGATTTCAGAGGGTGTACTTACACAAGCTTAGATGGCATAGTCTACTACACAGCTAGGCCATGTAGTACAGTCTAGTGCTCCTAGGCTACAAACCTGTACAGCATGTGACTGTATTGAATATTGTAGGCACCTGTAACACAAGGATAAGTATTTGTGTGTCTACACATAACTAAACATAGAAAACACCACCGCATATGTGGTCCCTCATTGACCAAAATGTCATCATGCAGTGCATGACTATAAATATACAGCTGAGCCACTGATTAATCAGCACACTTTCTCTAGGTATTTGTAATAGGTTGCAAGTGCCATTAAGATTTAACTGGAATTTTGGCCAGCTGCAAGTGGCTCACACCTGTAATCCTAGCACTTTGGGAAGCCAAGGAACAAGGACTGCTTGAGGCCAAGAGTTTGAGACCAGCCTAAGCAAGAGCAAGAACACCATCTCTAAAAAAATAGAAAAATTAGCCAGGTGTGGTGGTGCGCTCCTGGAGTCCTAGCTTCTCAGGAGGCTGAGGCAGGAGGATTGCTTAAGTCCAGAAGTTTGAGGTTGCAGTGAGCTATAATGATACCACTGTACTCTATCTCAGGCTACAGAATGAGAACCTGTCTTAAAAAAAAAAAAAAATTTAACTGGAATTCTTTTGAAGTGGGTTTTAATGGATAAGGAGGATAAAAGTTTTAAAACTATAACCTAAAATAAAAACGGCAAAGTAGTTTTGTGCATTTGTGTTTGGCTAATGTCAATGGTAGGCCAGTAGAAAGTTCATACTTGAAAACATCAGTAGGTCAATGCCTGGCATATTTTCTCTCAGCCTTTCTGGGAAGGTAGGATCCCCAAGGGATACATGATCCAGCCTGTAAGAGCAAACAACATGGTCTACTGAATTTAGCTCAAATTAATACTGGTTACACAAAAAGAAGGAAATTTAGCATTAGAAATAAAAAATTTTTCAATCTACATATTGAAGGAAAAAAAAAGAAATAAAAAATTTTTATTTACGTGAAAAAGTCTGCTAGTGAGTCTGTTTCTGCCGAATATTTCAACCAACCAAATAACATAGTAAAAATTGTGGTGGCTGTTTAGGCAGATGTCTTTCCATGAGCCAGAATACTACATCCCTTACATCACTGTCCACAGAGTGTCCACTGAAAGCCATCTTGTCATAAGGTCTCCTTGTTTCATTTGAATATTGAACTAAAGGAAATATTTCCATTTTCAGGATTTCTTCTTTACCTCATCAATTTCCCATGTCTTAAGTTCTTCACAGTTAAGACAGGAAATCAGAGTGACCCATTAAATCTGAAGTGATTTGGCAATCATCATCATCAAAATAGTGTCTTAAAGCTTATTACCAACATTAACAACATCTGCTATTCTTTATTGAAAATAGTGACTATTTACTAATTACAGAGTAAAACGGGGCTAATAATACCATCTATTATACTTAGGCTATTGCACAGTTTAAAAGACACAATGCTCATAAAGCTGCTAGGCTTACTGCCTGGTATGAGATAAAGAGCTGAAAAGTTTTATTTCTTATAGCGACCCTGTGATGACATGTTCTATCATTTCGAAGGTGAGAACACTGAGGATTAGTGAGATTGATTCACTAGGTTGACAAAGCCAACACACAGCAGTTCTTTTACCAACCACACCATCTTTTCTCTGGCCAAGGCATATGGGTAACTGTTTAGGACAACGGCTAGTGCCCACTCATGTTTCTGCAGTCAATGCTGGCTTAAAACCTGGGCTTTACCTATATTAGCTGTGAAACATCTGTTTCCTCATTTCAAGGACCTAACTGAAAGGGTGATTTTGAGTATTAAATACTGGTACATAGTAAGAGCTCAATAAATAGGATTTATTCAGTAAACACTAACTAGGCTTCTACTAAGTACCAGGCACTGTTTAGGTCAGAGTCCCCAGATTTATCTGCATATCAGAATCACCTGGAGAGCTTTAAAAAACTCCAACTCCCTGGTCACCCTGGAGACCAATTAAATCACAATCTCTGGGTGTTGGACACACGCATCAGTATTTTGTAAAGTTTTCAAGATGGTTCCAATATGCAGACAAGCTCTGAAATCACTCTTTTAGGCAGAGACTCAAGGACTTTCCCTCAAGGAGTTTCCAGTTTATTCATTCTACTTTCCTAATGCTTGACACCCGACCTTGGATTCCTTGCTGTTACTGCTTTAGCTCAGGGCCTCAGCCCCTCTCTATGAACTTGCTAACTTCACCCCCACTTAGTCCCCTCCTACACAAAAGCCCAGCTCTAATCAGATCACTGCATGCTCAGAATCCTTGAATAACTCCCTCTAGCTATCACCTCCTCAGATTAGCCTTCAAAACCTTCCACAAAGGGCACCTATCTGTCTCTTCAGAGCCCCCTTCCCTACTTGCTTATGCTGATGACCCAAACTAACTGGATAACTCACTTTCTCTGGACAACAGGTCAACGGGATCTGCAAACAGGCTCATTGTTAGGGATGAGGAAAAAATCCTCATGATATTAGGCAGTCTATTGCTGGTTACAAAATAAAATGTTCCCCGATTTATAACTATATTCTTATAAACCATGGTAACCCTGGTTTTACGGAGCCTAACATACCTTTAATTTCACAATTTTATAAGTTCAGATTAAACACACAAAGTTAATAATTCCTTTTACCTTAATTTTAGGAGTGGCTGGGTCACCCACTTCTTTAACTTTCGTCTTCCAAATGCAGTTTTAGTGTGGTCTAAAACCCAAAGCAAACTTCCTTTGGTTTTCAGATCCGTCTAAGACCAGAAAACAAGTTTTATTAGTTAGACAATACATTGAGCCAAATGGTTGGTTGTTCATGAGCTCTAGGTAGTCCCCATATACCCCAATTTTAAATGCTGTATCTGTCTAGCACAATGTGTGGCAAATAACAGGTGTTGATTTAATCTTTGATGAATGAATACATACATACAGAAAATGAAGTTCTGATATTTTACACAGAAAAAGGATACTCTGTGTGGTTTTTGGTTACCTAAGACTAAATTATTGAGAAGACTATTTTGAAATATATGCTTGTCTTAAGTATCTTAAAAATATAATTGCATACTTTCCTGCCTTGGGAAGTACAGAAAAGACAATTTAGTTTTCCTTTGGTAATTCATTACCTTACACTGCCTCAGAGTTACCATTTTACAGAGCAATGCTCTTGTGACAACACTGAAGAAGTAGAAAGTACTGGAGATAGACACAAACCTGCATTGTACTCTGTTTATCCTGGAAGGGTTTTATTTTAGTCTGTTTTATTAAATCCCTAGTAAAAGTTTGCCTTTGCACTTAAAAGTTGAGCCCTAAAAAATTCACAATTAACTAGAGATGAGTTAATTTTAACAAAGGATTCATAGTCTTACAAAGCCTATTGAGATGTTTAAATTTTATTTGAAACATAAAATTGCTATTTCCACCTGAGTTACATTTTTTGTTTGATTTCCATTTTTCCTTTTTCTCTATAAGTAGCTACTTACAGAGCACCTCCTATGTGCTAATCATAGCAAAGACATGGTCCCTTCCTCAGGGTGTTTATATCTAAGTTTAGGGGAAAAAAAGACTTATAATTAAGATGCAATGCTACCTGGCAGGGATCAACTAGAAAAGGTGAAACATAAGCTCCCAGGCTTCAGGAGTTCAATGCAGAGCACACAGAGAAGGTACAGAGATCAGGAAGGCTTCTCTGAGGAGGGGCTGGACAAGCAGAGTAGACTGAGAAAGGGAGGCTGAAATAGCAACAGCACTTTGCGTTGAGACAAGAGCCAACTGGCTTGTCTGGAGTAAAGGGCCTGGTGAGGACAGTGGACGGAAATTACCTGACATTCTCCAATGACCTCACAGCACTGGAGAAGCAGGCTTAGACAAGACATGGAGGGGTGGAAGAGACACACATCCTATTATACCTTTGCTCTTACCAACCCCTAACCTTTTCCACTGCTCTGAGGAAGGGGAGGCCAAAGTTGAGATGCAAAAACAAGCAGAAGATGGTAATTCTCAGCTTCTGTTTCTACAAGTCCTGATAACGGAAGGGATTTTGGAGGGTATTTTGACTCTAGATGATTTTTGCCTTATGAATTTGATTTCAGAACTGACTGCACTGCAGCAGGGTTTGAACAGGGAAGATGTGGCAGAAGGAAGGAGAGCTCAGGATGCTGGGGCTGTGTCAGTGGGCTGACTATGGGCTTTTCTCCAGCCAAGAAATGTTCTTTTATTCCTACTACTTGTTCACTATCATGGGGATGGATATAAAGTTGATGAGAGAGAGCTGCAGGACAGATTCTCAGATTCTGGATGACAAAATGACAAGATTAAAACATTACTGAACAAAAATAAGTCTGACTCAAGTATAGTAGGATAGACTGGAAGAGGGAGAAACTAAGTGAGAGAAACTAGTTAATAATATATGAACCAGGAGGATAAATTCAGTGTTTAATTGGCAATAGTAATAAATATTTCTGAAGAACTTTAAGCCATTTGATTTAGATGGTTCAGGTTCTCTACTTAATCAAATAAGCTAGACTTACTTTTTATCTCTATGACATCATTAGGATAATATTAGTTTTTCAATATAACAGCTCATCTTTCCAAATAATTTAGTAAGTGAAAGCAATAACTTTAATGTCTTCATTATCTTCTTAATTCATCAATAAAGGGCAAATAAACAATGATAAAAGTTTGTGATGTGAAATATTATCCATCTTACAGTCTAACTGAATATCCCAGTAACTTGTTTTATACGCTGGATAATGAAATCAGACTGCAAACATTTCAACAAAGAGTTAAAGGCATGTAGAAAAAAGATAATGAAGCATACAAAAATTAATTTTCAAAGATGATGCCTTTCCAAAGAAATGCTTGATATGGAAATAAGGATACAGAAATTTTCAGGATGGGCATGTCCCTCAATCATTAAAAAGCAAAGCTCAATAGCTCCCCAAACACCTCTCCCCAAAGTAGTATCTTACGTATTTCATTCTCCAAAAAGTGAGTGCTGCAGTTATCAAACAATAAATAGACGGCAGGCAGGGTGGTCAGCTGAAGGGCCTTATTGTTATTTTCACCAGCACTCCTAAGAATAGACCGTACTCCAAATTTTTTTTCAAAACTATTTTGAATCAACTAGCCCTTATGTTTGCCTGACCTGATTCTGTAGGATTTCCAGATTCCTTAACGTTGTTCCATTAATTGTCATAAACTCCATTTCACTTGACAGCTGTTTAAAATTCCTGTAAAAGAATGAAATATAAAAAAAAAGAATGAAATATAATTAGCCAAGATGTTAAGTACATAAATAAAAAACTAATTTAGAAACTAGAACATTCCAGTAACATTATGACAAAAATTAGCATTTTGATAGGAAATCAAACCAAAAGGAGTAAAATGAAAATTCATTGGGATAGTGTATTCCATTAATGCTGATGCTGTTAAATAGATTGATAAAAGAGAAGGATATTCTAACACCAAAAAATAAGAACAAGAAAGGGAAGTAATGGCAACAATATTTTGTTTTTGTTTTACACCTCCAGAATTAGAACCTAACAGTCTTATCATTAGCAGAGCATGTGGTGGTATCTTCAGCAAAAACTATGCAATTAGCGTGAAAAATATGTCAAGATACTTAAAACTGTCCTCCTTATTCTTTGGCATGGGATCATCTTTATAAACATCTTAAAAACTTTTAGTCAACATTCTGACATGACAATAAATGTTATTTACTCTATCTTCAATTAACAACATATATTAAGGTGACCAATGTTTAATGAGTATAAAATTGAAAAAGTAGCAAAAGTTATTTCCTTAAACTCAGTTAAAGAATTCACATTCTACTTTTGTTCCTGTAACTATCCAAAACTAAATTAAAAGTTTAATTTCAAATAGACTAATAAATGTACAATTCCAATTCATGTTAAGAAGTATTAATCAATGTATTACTAATGCAATAGTTCAATTTCCTTTATCAGCCAGGCCTTACATGTTTCTGTCAACAGCACTTACAGACTTTATGGCTTATTTTTATTTTATTTTTTTTATTTTTTTGAGAAGGAAAGAGTTTACTAATGTGTCAGCAAATGAGGAGATTGGCAGACTCCCGTCTCAAAGTACCAAGTCCTCTTGATGGAGTATTTTTAAAGGCAAGAAAAATAATGCAGGTCACTGACCTATTTAATGGAAGGAAAGCATAAGTATTTGCCCTCTAAACCTAACCACACTTCTCATGGCTGTAAAGAGATTTAAGTAAAATCCATTTTCCCAAGCCAGTTATGGAAACAAGTCCTCACTTAGGAATCTAGAGAGCCTAAAATCAGAGTCCAAAAAAAGCAAGAAAGACATCCTTTTACTTCTAGAATTCCCCTCGACTAAGGCCCCAAAGCACCGGAAAAGAGAAATACCTCATATTAGGAATGCTGCCTAGTAAGTGAACAAAGTTCTTTGGCAGTGTAATTTATCTGTGACATGTTTTATCTAGCATTGAAAGGATAATCTGACAATGATTTTCAGAGGGAAATTCTCTAAAAACTGACAGCAGGTGTGTGCAGCCCTTTTCCTCCTATATCTGTTAACTTAATTTACCTTGCATTACAGCAATTTATGTTGTGCTTCTGCTCTTATTAATGGATCTAAGTTCCTTGAAGGCAAAGGTTATATATTAATTCATCTGGTAGCACCTGCAGGGCCCAGCAGAAAGTAGATGCTCAACAAATGTCTGCCATCTTCCTATGGGAAGCTAGTTTGGCTCCCCTTCCCCACTCCCACCTCACATTTTCTGTCATAAAACCCCAGAAATGCCTGTGAAATACCCCGGACAGTTATAAGATATACAACATTGTTTACAGGAAGAAACAATTAGGCAGTGATCGGCTGTGTAGCTGACAGGTGTCCATACAAATCTACAGTCAAAGACCCTAGTTGTAAGGGCTGATGGCCTGGACTCTGAGTTGGTATCTAACTAGTTACCAATGTGTTTAGATGTGAGTCCTTTAATTCCCCCTATTCCTGACAGGTTTAACTAACTACATCCTAAGGGTGAGCAGTTAACATGTTAGTGCCCTAGTCAAGATCCTTGGAAGAGTGCTTAGTTGGTGTCTTATTCTGTTTGAGCTGCTATAACAAAGTATCTTAGACTAGGTAATTTATAAACAGAAGTTTACTGCTTACAATTCTGGAGGCTGGGAAGTCCACTATAAAGGTGCCAGCAGATTTGGTGTCTCATGAGGACTCATAGATGTCACCTTCCACATATCCTCACATGACATAAGGGGCAAACAGGCTCCCTCAAGGCTCTCTTATAGGGGCACTAATCCTATTCACGAAGGTTCTGAAGGACAACCTAATCACCTCCTAAGGGCTCTACCTCTTAATATTGCTACATTGGTGATTAAGTTGCAGCATAAAAATTTTAGGGGGAGAAGGGACACAATTCAGACTATAACAGTTGGCATGAAAAAGATTAATTAAGAAACCACAATCCAGAAGCCTTTCCTAAAAGCATCTCAGCTAGGTGCTTTTATCTCTCATCAACAACAGAGGTGTAAGAAATAATTTTTCACTGGTGAAATAAGTAATAAGTGGCATTTAAGTGTGTGGACCATCCAGAAATGCTGCTCAGTTGCTTTTACCCTCACATCAACAGGATATAATAATCCTGTAAACCCAACAGTCCACACTCTAAGGAATGGTGCTTTAGGCTTAAGATTCTGAAAGCATCCCCTGTCCCACCAGTTACAAGGGTTCTGTCACCTGACTCCAAAAGCCATCTGCTTCTACTATACAATCACATAGGCCTCAAGTGAACCACTGAAACAAGGTGCTGTCAGAATACCAAAAAGACAAACAGTTGGGATTTCACAGAGCTAGAGTTTATGTGATGCTTTTGCGCCTGTTTGCTAAAAAATATGTGTGTGGCAGAATTTGTTGGACTAATATACTAACTAGTATAGAGGTGGTGAGAGAAGCTGCTTAGAGCCCTCACCTATATATAATTACTGGAGGCTCCCAATATCTAAATTATCAAAAACAGTAACTGAACAACCAAATTGACTTAAGTTAGCCCACAACACTAGACCTTTACAGAGAAAAGATATAGGTTCTTTTAATTAGCAGTATTAATGTGTTGCATATACGGTTTTTTGTTTGGTTGGTTGTACGGTATTTTTTTTTTCTGTTTGCCCTTACTGAACAAGTAAGGGCACTAAATTTCAAATGAGATGTAGTGAGGAGTTTTTTTAAACTGACCTTAAATTAGACTGATTCCTATGGAAAAGTATCAAGCAACTATAGGAAGGGCTAACCATGTTTTTAGAGTTACCCTGTATTTGGTTGACAAGTATTCTGGAATTGGAGTCTTCCTTCTAGATACAAAAGAAATTACCTTCTGCCAGTGCCTGTTTCCATTAGGAATTACATACATATTTTAACTAAAGGTTGTATCTGCCACCATCCTCAGGTACCTAGCAGTATATGATCACTGACCTGAAATAAGCAATTCTAAATTATTTATCCTTGTGGAAGAAGCCAAATTTTATATGCTTTGAAATGAACCTCATAAACAATGCCTGGCTAGAATTCATGCTGTGTGAACCTAGAAACAAATCTTATAATCTAAAAAATACTTCATTAATATTTCAGACATCAAAAATACAAAGGAAGCTTCTTTTGAGTTTTATAATGGGAGAAAAATGTCTTTGCCCAAAGCCTGCCAGGGAAATGAAGACTATCATTCCTACCCTACTTTTTAAAAAAATGAAAACCAATCTTTCTCATTTACACAAAGACAGTAAAGGTGTAGACCTTATTTAAAAAATCAAACCATTAAAAAGATATCATTTAAATATTACTTAAAAATGGAAATGAAGACAAAAAGATCTATCATGTAACATGAAATCTATAGCTGAAAATAGTTCTCTATGTAGTTTTCAGAGTTCATAAAT
>CAUYRT010038729.1:0-17404 GCA_963574885.1 Lepilemur ruficaudatus
ACTTCCGCTGCGCCCCCAGGCGTGTTCCTGAGCCTCCCTGAGGTACAGTGGGTAGGGCCATGTGTCGCACGTCAGCTCTGTTGCTCTCGACAGACGCTAAGGCCCTCCCTGAATCTCAACACAGCCCCGGAATTCAGTCCCAAGAAGCACTTGTGGTTTGTAGACTTTGCGGCATCCGGAAGGGAAGGGGGCACATCCCTCCAGCTTGCTGCTACCTCTCCCTGCCCCATGCCGTGGGAATCCCCTAGAAGCTCCTCCCTGGTCTCCCAGCTCCCGCCCCTGGAGGTGACTTTCTTTGCAGGAGTGTGTATAGATGCAGGTAACTTAGTTTGCTAGGGCTGCCAGAGCAGACTGAGCGCCATGACAACAGAAATGTACCGTTTCGCAGTTCTAAAGGCTGGCAGTCCAAGATCTAGGCATCAGTAGGCTCGGTTCCCTCTGAGAGCTGGGAGGGTGAATCTGCTCCCGGCCTCTCTCTAGCTTCTGGTGGTATGCTGGCAATCTTGGCATTCCTTGGCTGGTAGAAATATAATCCCAATCTCTGCCTTCGTCTTAACATGGTGTTCTCCCCACGTGCATGTGTCTGTGCCCGAATTTCCCCTTTTGATGAGGACACCAGTCATACTGAATTAGTCATCTGAATGATCTCATTTTTTCTTTTTTTGAGACAGAGCCTTGCTCTGTCGTGATGGGTAAAGTATAATGGCATCTTCATAGCTCACTGCAACCTCAAACTCCTGGGCTCAAGCCATTCTCCTGCCTCAGCCTCCTGAGTAGCTGGGACTACAGGCATGCACCACCATGCCTGGCTAATTTGTGTATTTTTATTAATCATGGAGACAGGGTCGCAGTCTTGCTCAGGCTGGTCTCCAACTCCTGAGATCAACAGATCCTCCCGCCTCAGCCTCCCAGAGTGCTGGGATTACAGACATGAGCCACCACGCCCGGCCTAAGTGACCTCATTTTAACTTGATGGTCTCTTCTTTCCAACTAAGGTCACATTCTGAGGTACTGGGAATCAGGACTCATTTTTGGGGGGGAAACACAATTCAACCCATAGCAGTGTGTGTGTGTGTATGTCTGCTGAGGGTAGGTACTGTAGGTTCAGACAAAAACATTAGAAAGCCCCACACTACCCAGGAGTGGCTGTGCTGGCTCGTGACCATGCAATGTCTTCTGCAGCAGCCGTACCAGCTTGGTTCCCCAGCCATGAGCAGAGTCCCTGCCAACCCCGTTGTCCCCAGTACTGTCTCCCCACGCAGCTTAGTCCCTGCCCATGGGGTGGGCATCCAGCAATGCCTCCCCGTGGTCTTACCTGACAAGTCTCTGATCACCGAGAGCTGGATACTTCCCATGTTCGTGGGTCCTGCCTGTCCCCACTTCCCCACCGTTCGCCTTTTCCTTACTCCTTACGGGAGAGACCCCTTTCTGAAGAGGGTTTGCCTGCGGGCAGGTGGGGAGAGAGGAAGAGGCAGGGGCAGTTAGGGTGACTTTTCTGGCCTCACATTTTAACTGAGAACTGACCATCATGAACTACTCCTTTCAGAGGGGAGACGGGAAACCATTGCAGGTCCACAATCTCTTTCTGGAATCTGTGGGGCCAGGGGCTATTCAGAATTTACGATGTCTCGCATTTTTAGGAAGGTGACATGGTATATATATTGAATATTAGGTAATGTCTCAGCGGGGGCCTGATCAGCCACTGTAATCAAATATATTCACATTTCTGCAGCAAAATACATGATTTTTCATATCACGAAGAATAAATGATGAGGTCTTGCCACCAATAGAGTTATGAAAACACGTTCAGTTGGGGGATTTCTAGGGGCTCAGAATTGCAGCAAGGGCCCATGCCAGTGTTGCCAGAATGTCTACAAGAGTCACCCTGGGGTGCCCAACCCCTCCTTTATTCTCCCTAGAGCTCCAGGAGGTTGGTATCAACATCACTGTTTATGTTGACAAAGGTATCTAGGCTCAGAGAGGTTCAGAAAGCCAATTACTGATATTAAGAGGAAGATATAGGATTTGAACTCACGTCATTCTGACTCCAAATCCACATGCTTCCAACTCTGCCTTGTTTTGCCCCACCCTATGGAGGCCAGATTCTCGGCCTCTCTGCTCCCCAAGACTCTGGAATTTGGAAATAAAGTCACCAGCTAGAGAAGTAGATTGGGAAGGCAGCCTGGGGGTGATTGGGGGGAGATGAGTTGGCTGAGCCAGACCCTGACTCTAGAGCAGCGAGTGCTGCTTGTTGGAGCCTGGGGTGCCCACCACAGACTGCTCCAAAAGTGACCAAGTGTTCATCATACTTTGGCATTGACCAAACATTCATCCAAGTCTCTCCGTGCCCTAGTTTGAAGCCCTGAAGACTTTGCTCCACAGGGAGAGGGAAATATGCAAATTAGATCTCTCAGGTTGTTTGGCAAAGGCCTGGATATCTACCACCTTCCACTAAATTTCTCATCCTTGAGAACTCCTACTCATCCTCTAAGACCCCTCCCAAATGGCCCCTGCTCTTTGAAGTAGAAGTTATTCCCTCCCACTTCTACTTTTCCTGGAGCACTTTGTTCCGAGCCCTGGGATAGCACCTATATCTGACCATAATCAACCACTGTACATCCGTATCCTCCACCAGGACATGGGGCCTGGCGCGGAGCCTGGCCGAGAGGAAGGAGGGAAGGGAGAAGCAATGAACGGCACCTGCCTGGCTAATGGTTACAATAGTGGGAACCTGAAAGGACTTTGAGCCACCTCAGGAGCACTCCAGATGTGACCTGCAGAGGGAGGTATGGGGCGGTTGTGTGGCCTGATGGCCACGAGTGTGGGGTTGGATGTGGAGAGACCCGAAGTCAAATTCTGGCTCCATCTCTCAGGAATGGTGGCCTTGGGCAAGTCATTTCATGCCTCTGAGCCTCGGTTTCCTCATCTGGAAAATGGAGAGTTTTCCATTTTCCAGGGACCCCTTATGGAGATTAACAGGAGAGGCAGTGCCGCATAGGTAAAGCAGGAGCACATGGTTGGCATTCAGAGGTTACCTCCCTTCTGGGAGCCCACATGTATTTCCTGAACTTGAACTCCTGAGTCCGGTGGGCCCTGAGCCATGCAGGTCAGGGCTGTTAACCACACAAGGCGACCACGGAGTATCAGCCTGAATACCCCCGGTGTCTTCCCCAGCTTCTCTTCAAACCTGAATTGGAACCTGGATTTTTTTAAAGAGAGGAGGAAGGTGGTGGAGAGGGAGGGGATCGTTGGAACATGGGGCTGATGGGCACAGCCTGGTGAGCCCGGCCGCTGCCCCAGCGCTGGTCCCGGACGCCCCAAGGAGACATTCCGGGCCCAGCCCAGCCCAAATTCCCATTTGTTTGGGAGAGGCTGTTTCCTTCCAAGGAGGGAGGCTGAGGACTCCTGATGGCTTCAGGATGCCTGATCTCCAGGGGGCCTCCCCTTAGGGGGCTTTACGCCACCTTGGAAACATCTTGGCCTGCCCCCCACTGCCCCGGAGTGGAGAAGATTTTTACCTCTTGCCCACGTACGAGCTTCGTTCGCCCAGAAACTGCTGCTCCAGCAGCTCTGGAAGGCTTGAACCAGGGCCCCTCCTGAGAGCCAGTGGGTGGGGGCAGGCCCCCAGGAAAGTCACGCGGGCCTCAGCGGTTTCAGCCTCCGCTGCTCCTCCGCCCAGCCTTTGCACAGAGGGCCACGCGCTGGGGGATTTTATTCTTGAATTTCGCATCTTTAGTCTCTAGCCCAGCACACCAGGCCCCATCCTGCCCCAGGCATTTGCTCACACTGCGCCTCTGCCCCAAACCCCCTTACCGACCTGCTCTCACGTGTCGAAGCCGCCTAGTAGAGTGGAAACAGTGAATCTAGGCAACAAATTTGGATTTGAATTCTGGCTCTGTCAGCCTCAACCTGGGCTAGTAACTTAAATTCTCCAAAACTCTTTGTCTGTGAAATGGATTTTATTCTAGCAAGGCATGAGGCAACATACATATAGCACTCTGCGCAGAGGAAGTCCTCAGTAAAAGTGCTCCTTGATCCTTGACCTTCAAGCCCTGGCCCAAAGGTCACCTCCCCTGCAATAACTTTCTGGGCTCACTCACCAGCCCCCTACTCGCCGGACAGGCCTCTCCCTCCTCTGGGTTCCTGGAGCACCCGCTTAGGCCTCTGTCCGCACCCACCTCAGAGAGACAGGATTCCGGTCAGCTTGTGACACCTGGCTCTCCTGGCCGGGTGCTGGGTGAAGGCAGGCCCCGGGCTCCCTCAGCTCCACCCCTGCAGCAGAGCCCAGGAGCCCCTCTGTTTGTGCTCAGATCTCTGCTTTTATGGGTTCTACTGTCTCAGAAGTTTCCGTGATGTCTTGGATCCCAAATTCCTCCACCTGCAAAGTGGTAATAATAATAGTGTCTACTTCTGAGCATTGATAAGGAGATTAAAAAGTTTAAAACTATAAAAACCCACAGTTTTCTCACCCAGGGAAGAGCATAAGAATCACTGGCAGGTGCACTGATACGACGCAGACAATTCCCAAAGGTTTTCACCTATGCTTTCAGTTTTTAAAATTTTGTCTTTATTTTGATCACTAAAATTGTATATAGCAAAAAGGACACAAAATTTAGAAAATACAAAAAAGAAAAGCAAAGAAAAAAACATGCCAATAATGCTACCTTTGAAGATAACTGTTGCTACTAGCCTATTACAGAATTTTCCAGAAATTTTGCGAGAGAGAAATACTGCAAACACGCAGAAATGCACTGGGAGTGTTTTAACAAACCCCATGCATCCTCATGACCCAGATTTAGGAAATGTTTACATTTTCACCGTATTTGCTCAGATCTATATTAGTAAGAATGAAAACCATACAGATACTATTTAAATAATTCCTTACCCTTTCCTCTCCCGAACACTCATATGCCAGAGTGTGGTGTGTGTACCCTTTTCTTCCACATTTTTTACACTATTATTACACAAAAAGGTATCTGTACACAGTGAATGATATTGGAACATGTGCTATAATTCATATAAATGGTATCCTATTGGACATTTTGTTCTACAAGTTACTTTTCTCATTGTTTTCAGGATCTATCCAAGTGGATAGATACAGACCTAGTTCATTTGTTCAACGGAATCGTCCAGTCTATGATACAGTACGGTATGTTTATTTCCAGCTGGTGGAGTGTCCAATTACTTCTAATTTTCTTCTATTTATAAACAGTGCTGCAGTTAACACCCCTGTGCACATCTGCCTGTGAACATACCAGAGAATTTTTTTTCTAGAATTTGTACATAAAGGTATTGTTCTGAGGTCACGGTATAAGCCTCCTGAACTCTATGAGGTATCATGGGCCATTTTTCTATGCACTATATTTATAAGGATATTATCGTCTTGTATATTTTGTTTGTAACCTGCTTTTTCCACCTACCATACATATGTGCACACACATACAGTTATCTCACAGATGCATTAGTATTCATTTATTCAAAAAGATCTTCCTGGGCACCTACACTGGGCGGAGTGCTGGATTTGTCTTGTGATCTTACATCAGTCCTGTGAGGTTTTCCTATGTATGAGGTGAGGAAGGCCAGCCAGGCACACTAGGAGACTTGCCCAAGGTCACCCCATAGTAAGGAGGAAGCTGGGTTTCAAACCCAGGCGTGTTTGATTCCATTCCGATGCTCTTTCTGCTGTCTAAGACCTGCTAGATGGTTCCCCTCAACCAGATGCAAAGCTCCATTTGAGACTAACTGAGTGGAAATTCTGGAATAGGGACCTGGACATTCTTCTCCTCTACTCAATGATCTGAATTCCCATGGGGGATCAAGATGTGAAGGGCCAGTGTGTCTGGCCAGCCAGACTCGCTTGGAGCCAAATTCTTGCTGTTATCCCTCAGGATTTTTTACGGAGCTGCTTGCAACCCTCCATGCTCCGTGGTGTCTCAGCTTCCCGCCAAGGAGCTGCTAATAAGGCACAGCCTGGCCGGGGGCCTGAGCCAGCCTTGGGGCCAGGACCCCAGGAGTTTTTTCTTTGAGAGGAGCTCTTGTTGCCATGGCAACTGCAGCCTACATCCCCTCTCCAGGAACACGGGATGCGGTGTCTGTAGAGCCAGGAAAGGAAGCCGCCAAGTGGCGAGTCTGCGGCAGCTCTGATAACGTTCGTGAGAAAGGCAGGGAGAGGGGAAGAAAGAACGCAGCCTCTGGGGAACTGGAGCCGTCCCTTTGCAGAGAAGGGAGCTGAGGGGCCCTTGGAGTCATCTTTATGCCTGGGAGGGAACGTAGAGTTGATGGCCAGCTGCCCTCTCACATCCACTAAGGACTGGACGGGACAGAGGAGGGCAGCACGTCAGGGCGGGGGATGATAACAGCAACAGCTGCCATAGACCAAGTCCTAAGAATTTTCCATTTATCATGAACAAACCCCTCGAAGCGACCCTGTGTGGCCCGTATGGTGCCCAGGGCAGGTTAAAGATAAAACCTAGCTGGACTTGGGGACTTCTTCTAGGTCACACAGCTGGCGATCGGCAGAAATGGGTTCAGATCACTGTTCTGTCTGTCCCCAAAGTCCTTGTTCTGAATCATGAAAAAAGAATTTCCTTAGAGTGGAGGCCGCTACACAGATGAATTGGTGCCTGGGGAAGGCTGCGACTCTCTTATTCCCTGGGTTATCCTACTTACGCTTATCTCCCTAACACCTGCCCCAGCTCCCCGCTCCTGGAACAAGTTCAGCAAATGTTAATGGAATTGGATGCAGGCCGGTAGGAGACTCATTTCTCAGCTTTCAGGAGAACGTGGCTCACACACACTCACTTTCTCAGGTGAGAGAGAAAGAGTGAATTCCAGAAACTGAACATACCCCAAGCCTATTATGCCACGTTGATCTTATCTTTAAGCTTCCCTACAGTGGAGATTATGAATTGTCGTCCTTTACATCCCCTTGGCTTTGGTGGTGGCGAGGAGGGTGGTTGAAATCCAGCCATGCACAGAAGGTGCCACGCAGGTGGACATCTCCTGTTGTGTGACATGGTGACAAAAGAAAGTTTAAAAGGATGAATTTCTTTGACCCGAGTCGTTGAAGTCTGCTGGGGCTGGGACTCTTTGCCTCTGTCAATTGAGTGCGTTGAGTTTTCTTTGTGTCCTCAAGCCCTTGCTGGGGACAATAGGGGATGTGAAAACAAACACAAATCCTGTAAAATGATACCAAAGCACCAAACTGCTGACCTTCTCTGGGGCTTCCAGTGGGGAGAAGTCACTCCAGCCTTCCTGGGCTTGGAGAGCCACGGTGAGGACAGCCCGCTCTACGCACTGCAGTGGGTCTCCTCTGCCGGCGAGGATGGTGCTACCCGACCAAGGCCCAGGACAGCTTCAGTTTCCTGAAACAAAGAGAACTCAGTCCCACTGGACAGCAATAGCTTCTCCAAGTCCCCTCAAAGGAGGAACACAGCTGCCCTTCCCTATCAAGTTATGTCACTGTGAGAGCCAGCGCTACGCTTCGTCCCGATTTTGATAGAATTACAGGCTTTTCCTTCTTCCCATCTGTTTTATCAATTGCTCACCATTGGCAACATCAAGGGAATTTTTTAAAGAAAGGCATTCCCGACAGTCCCGGCCCCTCCCACTCAGGGCCCCGCCTAAATTCGTTGGCCCTCCTCGTCCATTTGACTGTATCTCCTCTGGCCTCAGAATTGAAACAAGGGATTTAGACATGCTAGAGCCAGCTGCGTGTGCGACGGTGGGCAAGGGCTGGGGGCAGCTCAAGGCCGACCGCCAGATCTCGTCCCTGCTATGGGGGCTGTGGGACAAAGGCCACCCAGGGACCCCTGCCCTGAGGGAGGACGGTCTCCTCATGCTGCTCATCTTTGGAGTCGGGGGCCCTTCTGGAAATTAGTCCCCGGAGCTTGCGTGCTGAGTTGTGTCACCATCAGAGGGCAGGGAATGGGTCATCATTTCTAAGCTCAGGGCTGGTTGCAATCAGCAGAGTTGGAGGGAGTTTGGAAAACCATCCGGGTTGTCAGAACTCCCTGCCTCTCGTGCTTGGCATGGTCACCAAATCAGAACTCAGGATGTCAGATTCCAACCCAGTGGAGTGGAGTGGTTAAGAATGCAGGTTCTGCAACTAGACAGCCTGGGTTCAAATCCCAGCTCAGCCATTTTCTAGCTGTGTAGTCTTAGGCAAATTACTAAACCTCTCTGTGCCTCAGCTTCCCCACCTTGTGGGCTTGCTGTGAGAATTAACTTGGGTTATGCATCTGAAGTATTTCAAAAGGGCCTGGTGTGTACAGAGTACTGGATAAATGTCAGCCAGCATTGCTGGGCTGTGCCAGGAGGTTTGTGATGGGTGCTCGACGTGTCTTTGGGCCTCCCCTTTCCCCATCAGAACAACGGGAAGCATCACAACGCCCTTCCCTTATCTCCCTGCATTTTGGACCTGGGGTGCCTGGGATAGGTAACTGCTCCCACCAATGTGGGTTGGAAGTAGAATACCAGGCTCCTATCCGGCTGCCTCTCAAATGTCCACCTGCAAACTGGGAACACCAGTCCAGCTGCCCACCCATTGACAGCATGGAGGTAGTTAAAGCACACGGAGGTAGTTAAAAGGTGGTTTCCAGAGCCAGACTTCCCAGGTTCAAATCTTGCCTCTATTCCTGACCAGCTGGGTGACCTTGGGTGACTTACTTAACCTCTCTGTGTCTCAGTTTTCTCAGTGAGACACAGGGATGATAGTAGTACCTACCTCATAGGGTAGTTGTGAGGAATCAAATTGGTACTATGTGTAAAGCACACAGATAACAATTCTCATCTATGGGGCATACAGTAACTGCTCAATAGATGTCTTTCATTATTGATTTTCTCTAACTATAATCAAAGAATGCAAGGACCGGAAGAGATCAGAAATCTATTGCTACGCAAGCGAGAAAAGGGCCCAGAGAGGGCAAAGTTCTCGTCCAAGGTCACACAGCAAGTTAATGATAGAAATCAACCAGGAGCCCATCCCTAATGCTTAGCCCAGCGACCTCACTCCACTGTGCGGCCCAACAATGTGACGTTTTCAGAAGAAAAACACTTTGACCCACCAGCCACGTGAGGTCTTCATTTTGTCCCCAGGAGCAAGCATGGTTTTGGCTGACGAGGCCACCCCATCTGCCCAGGGTGTCTCTGAGGTCCCAGGAGGGCAGAATGAGTGGGTAGTCCCTATTAAAGCTCATTGTTTTAGGACTGTGAGCAAGCCACATGCCCCCCCAGGAAAAAGCCCGGCATTTATTTGGAGATCTTTAATTTTTATTTGATGTAGAACATTTGAAAAATTTAGCACCACAAAGCAGAAAGGAAAAAAAAAAAGAAAACTCACCATATGGGCATGTGTTTTATTTTTCCTATGATATTTTTTCTGTAGTAGAGACTGAATTTTATTTATTTATGTCCTCTTAGCATCTCTTCTGGGCCAGGCACTGTGCAAGGTGCTGGGTATGGGGGATGAACAAAATAGATACCATCCCTGTCCACGTGATGCTTAGAATCTAGCGGGATCGAGGGCCGTTAGACTGTTCGTGACCAGACTAACTGTAAACTTGTGGGCACGTGGCTGGGCCCAAGAAGGAACAGCTCCGAGTGCCCTGAGAGGATAGGATTGGGGATTGAACCTAGGCTCTCTAGGGGTCCTGGGAGATTTTCAGAAGCGTAAAACCTGGCCAGGGCGTGAGGGTGGGGCTGCAGGGAAGAGTGCAAACCACATTTATAACTGTGTATTCTGCTTCTCCCACTAACCTTGCCACAAATTTTCCCCCACGTCATTAAAAACTTTTTATAGACATTTTTTTGCAAATATTTTAATGTGATATAATTTCTTAACCAATCACCCAATCACTTTTAGACAATTCAGTTGTCTCCAGTCCGGATTTTTTTTTTTTAACCCTCAGAGACAGCCCCTCCTCAGAGCACTCTACTACCCTAAGGGCCCTGCATGCATCTCATTTAATCCTCACCACCGGCCTGGAACGTGGCTACATCGTACTCCCATTTCGTAGAGGGGGCACTTGGGGCTCCGAGAGGTTCAGTGACTTGCCTGAGTCCCACAGTTAGAAAGGGGCTCAGCTGGCAAAAGGAATCTGGAACCATCTGATTGGGAAGCGTGGACTCCGAGCTCCACGTAGTATGGTGTTCAGGACTGTTTTTGTCCGGGCAGGTTCCAGAGGTGCAGTCACGGTGCCAGGAGGGCTCGGTTTGCTGTCGCTGCTGTTGTTAAGGCTGTCGCCGCATGTACTTGCAAATACTTTCTACTGATTTTTTAAAAAAATATGCTTCTAGCAGGTGACGTGTGCCACACTGGTTCTCTTTGTGGATCTCTCCTCCCTACTTCTATACTCCTGCCTTTCCGCTCTGCCTCCCAGCTCTACCCAGCATCTCTTCCCCCAGCATCCACTCAACTAGCATTTATCATGCACCTGTGTTTTTCTCAGCACATCTGATGGAGCCGGGGCAGCAGGCAGTAGCTGGCATTTACCCGACATTTGTAGCTGGGTGTGGCCAGGGTGACATTCCGGTGAGCCCCTGGTTGGACCTGAAAGCTTCGCCACCAGGCTTGCTCTGACACTGGGCTGGCTAGCTGGGTCCTAGATAATTTATAAAGGAAAGAAATTTGTTTTTCCCAGTTCTAGAGTCCAGGAAGTCCAAGATCTAGAGAGAGCCGCAGCTGGCGAGGGCCATCTTGCTGCGTCATAACATGGTGAAAGGTGTCACATGGCGGGAGAGTGTGCTTGCGAGAGGGGACTGAACTTGCTTTTATAACAAACCCACTCCCACAATAACTAGCCCCCTCCTGCGACAGCGGCATTCATCCATTCTTGAAGGCAGAGCCCTCACGACCCAGTCACCTCGTAAAGGTCTCGCCGCTCAACAAACACTGTTGCGTGGGGAATTAAGTCTCCAACACATGAACCTTGGGGAACCCATTCAAACTACTGCAGGTTCCTTTTCAAACAAATTTATTGTAGCAAAAAAGTGAGCCAATTTAAAGAAAAGTGTGAAGCGCAGAACAAGACGAAAGTGGTAACGATGCCTGGGAAGCACAGATCTCCCACTGGGCTCTCTGTGAAACCAGCCCCAGCTGGAAAGAGGATTCCAGGTAATCCCTGCTTCTGTTCCTGCAGCATCGAAGACAGAGACACGAAAGCCAGCCCCCTTCCTGGGACAGGAGATGCCTATCACACAAAAAACAAAGCCCTCGAGCATAGCTCATTTCAGCAAACTGCCTTGGAGCTGGCAGCTCCTGCCCACACTTTCATTCATTCAGTCAATCAACAAACGCTGTGTTGGGCACCCTGGGGGACACGGGCCTGACCCAGCCTTGGGCCCCACCCTCTAGGGTTTTCTGTTCTAGTAGAAAACAGGTGTGCTCTTATGCATGAGAAAGTGGTTTCCCAGACCCAGACGGAGATAATGCAGAATGGAGTGACAGCCCCCCTCCAACACACACACTCACACATACTCACACAAAGTCATACACACACAATCACACACATGATCTCAGTCACACATCACACACAGTCACTCACACACCCCCCGCGATCATACACAGCGCAGCCAGCATTCAGTATTTCATGTGGAAATACTGAAAACTACGCCCGAGCACTGATTGCGTCCGTTGCTGTGGGAACCAGGGTTCTGAAATCCTGACTTGTGCGCATCTGAATTCTTGCTCTAAATATTACATTAGTTGTGGAGTTTGTGCTCTGAATTCGGAGTCATTCCCCCTTCTGGGGGTCAGGCTAGGCGGCCAACAAGGGAGTTAGTGAGGACGGGCAATTAGAGGCTTCCTCCCCTGGGAGGAAGCTCCGAGAACGTGCAGTGGTCCACCTGAGTCTTTGGCCTCTGCATCAGTCAGGCCATGGAGGGCAAGGCTGTGGTAACAGAACACCCCAAATCTTCATGGCTTAACGCAATCAAAGCTCACTTCTTAACTCAAGATCGAGTCTGTCTTGGGGATCCCCTCGAAACCCAGGACCCCTAATGTCCTGTAACAGGGAAGTAACCGATGGAAAAGATTCACTGCCTCTTACCTGCCTTGGCCCACAAGTACGCACACGTCTTCTGCCCAGACTTCAACAGCCCAAACTTAGGTGCAAGAGAAGCCAGGAAACGCAGATGAGTTTGTTGCGGGCACGGCGGTCCCTGCCACAGAGCCTCTCTTTGTGCTTTGCAAACCAGAACATCCGGGCCCAGAGTGGGGAGGATTCCTTGGAGACGGTGTAAACCGTGGTCCTGCTGGTTGCTAGCTGGCTAGCCTCGGGCCACGTATCTGTCGGGGTCCCAGGAAACAGATGGCACACTCAAAGTAGGAGAGTCTGCAGGGGGCTTATTTACAAAAGGACTGTTTACAAAGGATAATGCAGTGACCAGAAGCTAGGAGCAGCTGAGCTGCTACCACCCTGAGCCCAAGGAGACAAGACCAGGGCGTGGTTATTGAGACCTGGGAGGAGATAGTCAAGGAGAGATAGCTACCTGGAAGGAGCAATGACCTTCAGATGAGAGACACAGCCTGCCCGAGGGACCTCACAGGCATGGAGCAAGGGAAAAGCACAACTTCACTCTCCTCCCTCCCTCCTTTCTCTGCTGCAGCTCCCCATTGGCTGAACCTAACAGAAGCCAAAAGGCCCAGGAAGACACCCATTAATCCAAAAAGTCAGCCTCCCCTGGCAGAGGGGGTGGTGGCTCTGGAGGGACAGATAGACACTATCTGGCACAGGCAATTGATCTTTATTGGTGCTTCTTTTTCCTAATCTGTAAAATGGGAATGCTACCTCAACATGTAGCAATACCTACCTCAACATGTTGTTGAAAGTAAATGGAAAAAGATATGCAAAGGCCTGGCATGTAAAAGGCCCTTAGTGAATGTTAGTTTCTCCATGCCCAAGGCACTTTGCATTCTACTGGTTCCCAGCCCAGGGTGTGCCAGTTATCCTGAAGTCCAGTATGAAATTCTCAAAAACAAACTCTCAAAACAAAAGTGTTTTTCCTAAATCACTCCCACTTTCAAGCTTCTTGTGTATGTCAAACATCTTACAATTTGTCTCATTTCAGCCTCACAGCACTTTCCTAAGTGTTATTGCCAGGAAATTGGGACTGGCACAGAGAGGTTAAGTCACCCATCCATGGTCACACAGCCAGTAAGTGGGTCTGGCTCCAAAGCCCACTGTCATTCTTCCCTGCTCTACTCTGATTTCTGAGAATGTGTGTGTAATTAATAGATGAAGTGGAGGATGCTGAAACCCCAAAGTATGAGAATTTTCCCTAGCCTGAAGGGAGGCAAGGTGGAGGACTATGTCTTATCAAAGGGGTCATACAGCCACGGCAGGCTCCAGAAAATGACCCCTGCCATCAGGGTGCCTCTGTGGCCCATGGCTGAGCTCACACACCCACTGCGGCTGCTCCTGGTTAATTTCAGGTCCTCCATCTCCAGCCCCATCTGGCCAGCCCAACACCAGCAGCGGGGAGAGGGGGCCCTTGGAGCCAGGTAAGCAAGTAATCTTTCTGCGGGTCCACGATCAGTTTCTGAAACCAAGGAGGTGCTCCAGCCCCATTTTGCAGGCTGGAAGGCTGAGTCCCAGAGCTGGACAGGGCATTGTCCAAAGTCACATACAGGGTCAGTGGCAGAGTCTGGGCAACTGCCCGCCCCACCCCCACCCCCAGGATGGTCAGAGTGCGAATCCACTGAGGTCTCAGCTCGCGTCTGACACTTCCAGGGGAGCAGCTTGGGGTCCGCCTGGTGAACGGAAGCAGCCGCTGCAGCGGGACGGTGGAGGTCCTGCTCGAGGCGTCCTGGGAGCCCGCGTGCGGAGCGCTCTGGAACGACCACGCCGCGGAGGCCGTGTGCCGCGCTCTGGGCTGCGGCGGGGCGGAGGCTGCTGCACAGCCCGCTCCGCCGACCCCCAAGCTGCCGTGGGGACCTGCCGCGGGGAACGCCAGCGAGGCCTCGAATGCCACGATCGCCGGGGCGCCCGCCATCCTGTGCAGCAGCGCTGAGTGGCAGCTCTGCGACTTGGTGGAGCACGTGTGCAGCCGCGACGGAAAGCCGGCCCGGGTCGCCTGTGCAGGTACGACGGCACCCCGCCCCCCGCGCGTCCGCCACCCAGGCCCCCGCCTGCCCCACTCCCCAGGCCTTCGGCCGCTGCGCCTCGCTCCAACCACAGGCCCCAGGTCTCGCCCTCAGCACTCGCAACCCCACCCCGCCAGTGCGAGCACAGCTGGTTCCCGCGCGCGCGGGAGGACTGCACGGTACCATTTCCAGACCCGCATGTCCTCCCATCCGCCTCCAGACTCATCCCCCTACGCTTGGTCCCCAAACCCACCCTGGCTTCCCAACGCTAACCTGGTCTCTAACCTTATTTACCGGGCACCCTCTCCTGCTCTGGGTCTCTGTCTCTGCCTGTTCCCCATACTCTGCAATTAGCCAGGTTCCCAGGGTCACCAGCCCTGTGGCTCTCCTGCCCTAGCCCAGCTCTCCAGGCCCCGCCCACCAGGTTTCTAGTCCCTTCCACCAGCCTGCCGCTCTGCCTACCCCACCGGCAGCCGGAGGAGTTCCCCGGTCCTGCCCGCCAGGCCACAGCCCGCCCGCAGCTCCCCTGCCAGTCCCGACCTTTCTCCCACGCCCCGCGCCCCGGCACCCACACCCCTCCCGCCCCCAGAGAACCGCGCGCTGCGGCTGCAGGACGGCGGCGGGCCCTGTGCCGGCCGGGTGGAGATGCTGGAGAGCGGCCAGTGGGGCACAGTGTGCGACGACACGTGGGACCTGGAGGACGCTCACGTGGTATGCCGGCAGCTGGGCTGCGGCTGGGCGGTCCAGGCCCTGCCCGGCTTGCACTTCACGCCCGGCCGAGGACCCATCCACCGGGACGAGGTGAACTGCTCCGGGGCCGAGCCTTACCTGTGGGACTGCCCGGGGCTGCCGGGAGACCACTACTGCGGCCACAAGGAGGACGCGGGCGTGGTGTGCTCAGGTCAGTGGGCATTGGCGCTGAAACGTGGCCATCCACCAACATTTATTCTAGGCCTACTGGGCGCCAGGCCTGGAGTCAGTGCTGGAGAAGTGGTCCCTGCCTTTAGGAGGTCACAGCCCAGGAGGGGAGATGAGACCTAGACGAACATAATTCAGGGGAGAAAGTGGGAAATGTCCCAAGGAGGGAGGTCAGGTGGAGTTTAGAGGCAGCAGCACTCCAGAGCCAGAGGATGAGCCTATCCATCTCCTGGAGGAGGTGACATTAGAGGTGACACTCATCCTGAGTGGTAGTTGGTCACCTGAATTCAAGCAGCAAGGGCAGACTGAACACAGGGAGGCGCCTGAGGAGGCTGTTGGGCTGTCCGGGTGAGACCAGGAGGTTCTGCGCCAGCCTGTGCTTCTCTTTAATGTGCGCGGGAATGGGGACAGGGGATGTTAAAACACAGATTCTGACTCAGTAGGTCTGGGGAGGGCTGGAGATTCTGTATTTCCAACAAGCTCTCAGGCAGTGCCGATGCTGCTGGTCCACAGACCACACCTTGAGTAGCAAGGATCTAGGGTGCTGCAGCAGGGTTGGCCAGAGAAGAAGTGGCAGACGAAAGGGGAACACAAATGCAGGAGGCGGAGACACGAGAGCTGGAGGCCGGTTGGCTGCATGGGTGCCTGTGCTGATGCCTGCACTGGTGGGTCTGGGCTGGCAGGGATTCTGGCCCGAAGAATCTTGACCTGACTCTGCCCCCTGCACCTCCCCTGCAGAGCACCAGTCCTGGCGCCTGACCGGGGGCGCTGACCCCTGCGAGGGGCAGGTGGAGGTGTACTTCCGAGGGGTCTGGAGCACGGTGTGCGACAGTGAGTGGTATTCACAGGAGGCCGAAGTGCTCTGCCAGACCTTGGGCTGTGGAACCACGGTGGAACAGCCCAAGGGGCGGCCCCACACCTTGCCTGGCAGGATGTACTACTCGTGCAAGGGAAAGGAGCCCACCCTCTCCGACTGCTTGTGGCGGTTCAACAACTCCAACCTCTGCAGCCAGTCGCTGGCAGCCAGGGTCCTCTGCTCAGGTATCCCTACCTGCCCCACCCCACTCCACCCCAGATTTGGACCAGAATTCCACCTGAATCCTAAGAGCTTGCAGTCCAAGGACCACAACGTGGACTAGATCAGCAATGGCAAGCACAACCTAAGAGGGACTGTTGTCCTCACTGCGCCCAGGCAGACACTGCTATTTAATCAGGGCATTCTTTTCTACAGATGCTCAACTCAGCCCCAGAATCACGAATCCAATATTGATTCAGGCATTATTAGATGCTGAGCAACGGTCCCTGTTGACTAGAATTGACTCAAGAGTTGAAATCAATTTGCCATCCCAGGGCATTCCTAGTAAAAATATTAGAAGACACTAATAATAATATCAGTGACAGCATCTGAAACCCTAATCACGTGGCAGGCATTGCCAAGCACTCAGTAGCTTTCACTTCAGCTAAGCCTCATTAACCATTCTGAGTTGGCTCTACTGTATTTCACCAAATCTGAGATGGCACTGATTATAAGTCACATTTTTTTTTTTGAGACAGAGTCTTGCTCTGTTGCCACAGCTAGAGTGCCGTGGCGTCATCATAGCTCACTGCAACCTCAAACTCCTGGGCTTAAGCAATCCTCCTGCCTCAGCCTCCTGAGTAGCTGGGACTACAGGTGTGCCTCCCCACGCCTGGCTAATTTTTCTATTTTTTAAAGAGACAGGGTCTCACTTTTGTTCAGGCTGATCTCGAACTCCTGAGACAACTCTCAAGCAATCCTCCCACTTCGACTTCCCACCGTTATTATTTTATGTACCATAAGGGGAAAAAATGCTGCCCAGATAAACTCTTGATATTCCATCAAACGTAACGACTGAGGCCATCATCCTGATTGTAGAGGCGTTAACTGTGAAAAAATGGATGTGAGACCTGAAGAAACACTGTGTAGCGTCCATACTGAGTTCACACGCCTGGGTTGAATTCCAACTCTGCCACTGGCCAGCTGGGAGGCTCTAGACAGTCCCTTAACTTCCGTATGTGGATGCTGATACTAGACACCTGACGGGGTAGCGGGGAGACCAGTCTCTGGCAAGGGGCCTTGTGAGCGCCATTCCTTTGTAAGCACACCTGTCGAATGGGGACAACAGCTATGGGAATGGAGGCCCAGCTCCCCATCTCCTGGGCCAGTAAGAGGGGCACACTGAAGACTGGAGGGGGTTTGTGGTCTGTAGCAGCTTATACAGAAAGACGGATAGTCCTTCTATTATCTCCTGTTCTAACCAAAGAACCTTCCCAGCATTTGATCTATGAGCTCCTCCTTATTGCGGGGGGTGGGAAAGGCACATTTCCTTAGCCACGTGCCCCCGATGGGAGTGCGCCCTCAGTTGCAGGCCGCTTGTCTGTCTT
>CAUYRT010038730.1:0-30819 GCA_963574885.1 Lepilemur ruficaudatus
GAGACCCTGTCTCTACTAAAAATAGAAAGAAATTAGCTAGACAACTAAAAATATATAGAAAAAATTAGCCGGGCATGGTAGGGCATGCCTGTAGTCCCAGCTACTCGGGAGGCTGAGGCGGAAGGATCACTTGAGCCCAAGAGTTTGAGGTTGCTGTGAGCTAGGCTGTCGCCACGGCACTCTAGCCCGGGCAAGAGAGTGAGACTCTGTCTCAAAAAAAAGAAAAAAAAAAGAAGAAGATAGTGGAAAAAAATGAGTAAATGTAGGCAAAGGATAAAAGATTTTAAGTATAAAACAAGAAATGAGATCCTTACATGAAATGCAAATACAAGTGCAATCAGTTGAAATGGCAGTCAAAAATTAGAGAAATAATAGACTGGTTTTTAAAAGATCATTGGGAATTTTAAATAACCAGAAAACATAAAATGACATGTTTCTGTCTTTATATATTATTTTCAATCAATTCTCTTCTTCCTCCCTCTAATTTACTAGAGAAAAATCTTAATTACTAAGCTAAATATGCCTATGAAGAAATAATTTAATTATAGTAAGTCTGTAGATGAAACACTTTAGCATTTCATGTCTTAAAATCTAAGCTACAAAAATGCTTTAAGCCCGCTTTCTAAACATTTTAAAGCTCTAGTGTCTAAGAAAACTTTTGACACAAGGGTAAATCTTTATATACTAGCCTAAGTAACAGCTCTCTAATCACTCTTCGGTTCTGAAAGAAAATCATACCAACAATATATGAGTTCCACGCAAGATTAAAAAATGTTTTAGAGGCCAGGCATGGTGGCTCATATCTGTAATCTCAGCTCTTTGGGAGGCCAAGGTTGGAGGACCACTTAAGGCCAAGAGTTCAAGACTAGCCTACGTAAAACAGTGAGACAAAAATATAAAATATATAAATATATAAAATAAAAATATAAAAATATAAATACAAAAAATATAAAAGATTAGCCAGGCGTGGTGGCATGAACCTGTAGTCCTGCCTACTCGGGCAGCAATCTATCAACCCCCAACAACATGGATGAATTTCACAGACTTCTAGAGCAGCCAGTTACTGGTTCTGTGATCTTGATCAAGTGACTTAACCTTCTGGAACCACAGTTTCCTCATTTGTACAAGTATATAGTAACACCTCCTACACAGGACTGTTGCAACAGTTAAATGAGATACAGTATTTGTTTAAAAAAAACAACAACAAACATTCAACAAAGTGCTTGGCACACAGAAATCATTCCATCATTCAAATTCCAAAGTCAAAGGCCAAAGACTCTTTCTATTAAATCATACTGTTTCTAACATAGCAAATATAAAACTTGCATATGTCAAGTCTATATACTTATAATGCCACCACAGGTAGAGTTCATCATTTAGCAAGCCCTACTTTTCCAAAGGAATTTCCTCGTTCCTTAACTAAAGTGAAAAAACGGTCCAGTCACTCTTGCTTTTTCCTCACAAAACTTCAGCACGGACCACAGTTTTTATGTAAATGGCATGATGTTATGACAAATGACTAAATGATTTTGTTCATCATTCCAATGCATAGTCACATGGGATCTTAATTTTTCTTTCAGTATTTTGGTAAGGATAATGATCTTAGCGTAAAATTAAGATTAGCTTCTAGAAGTACCCCAAAACAAAAGATGAGTCCTTATACTTTACCAATGAGTAATATTCTTATTTTTAATTATTACAACTACCTGTTTTTATTTTAGTAATATATTATTATTATTTTCAAGACCAGAAAGATATATCATCTAATTGGATAATATCTTCAAAACTCTATTTTATTTTTTAATTGATTAATTTGGAACATTAGCTATCAAATTAACATTTTATACAGTCCTGACCTGACAGAGGACCATGAGTAATCTGTGTAAATTCCTTTTTACTCTAACAATATATTCAGATGTAACAGGAATACCCAAAGTAATGTCTTTGCTTATCAAAGAACATGTGTTAGTCTTATCAGCATCCCTACATTAATATATTCCCTCTACTTCATATATTATAAAAGCCCTTGATAAAAAAAAATGCTTCCCTTACTTCTCAAGAATAACTGCAATATTCTCAACACGGATTCAGTTTACAATTCGAAGTTTAAAATTCAAACACAGTATCTCCAAAAAAAACACTATACTATACTAACTATACTATACTAACAGTATATAAAGGATTATATTATCCTTTCCTGAATGCAGGTTTTGATGGAATTCTAAAGTTCTATGTTCTAAACATTTTTCAGAAATCCAACAGGACCTGGACATTCTATTACCTATCACCAAATAACTCCCTATGCGAATTTAGAGTATTTAAAAACCTCACATTCTAAGCACAATATGCCAAAAGGCCAGTGCATTCTTTTGGATAGAGATATCTGCATATTTGCTTTGAGGACGAATAATCAACACATACAAACCCCTGCCTTTGTGCAGGAACCCGTGGGGCTCCCATGACCTTTCCTCAATCTATTTAGGGTATTTTTTTAGGGATACATTCTCATAATCATAATGGTTAATGCTCAGAAGTATAATAATACAGTGCAATGGTAATAAGTCTGGGCCATGGGTGGAATCAGACACACCTACTTCAAATCTCAGACCCACCACCTACTAACTTCTGCTTCTTGGTAAAATGGGTATACCACACATACCTCCAAGGGTTGTTGCTATGATGGAGTGGTAATCACGTGCTTAGCACAATGACTGATACACAGTAATTACTGAAACATTAACTATTATGAGGACTAATCATAGTTTCCCAATGCAAATCCAACTTTTAGCTTGTATATACCACTGCAATAGCAAAAGGGCTAATATCTTTATTCCAAGACACTGAAAGGCTTTTGAATGTGGTCCACACAGAGAATAAAATAAAAAACTCTAAGGTTCACTTTTCTTCCTGCCACATTTTATTCTCTCTCAGGGGAGCATGGTATTGTCCTCAGTGAAGTTAATATTTTCCCCAGAGTTTCTGCTGAGCCACTACTCACTGCTAATTAACTTCACGAAGACAAATTTTCAAATGACTTAAGGTTTCTGCCTGCCAAATTGCATTTCCAAAATCATCATTCATTCCTAGTAGAGTTAAGGCAGTTCCTGATGACATTTTAACTAGGAATCCATATTGCAGAAGTGTTGCTAGTACCAGCAGGTAACAGGTGAAAGTAGACCCCAGTACTAACTGCTCTTCAGGGTCACAGTGGGTTGAGACAAAGATGACATCAACCCAAACCGCCTCTTCCTTCCCTAACCCCACCCCACTTTTGCTAGTCACCATGTCTACCACCCTCTGGAGAGCCTAAGAGGAAGAAAAGCAAGCAGGAAGAGACACAGAGAACACTAATTGAGCACTGTTACGTCAACTCATCAAGCATGCCACTCAAGGCCAATAGCATGAATGAAGAGAAGTTGTTTAGAAAACTCTTATGTAAATACTAGGAACCAACCAAAAACAGACTTAAAAAGACTCAAAAGTAAGAACTCACAAATATTCAATAGAACAGAATACAACAGATCACTTACTGAGCTTCTATAATCTATACCCTTAACAATGGGACTTCAAAAAACAGTAAATTATCCCTGCAAGGAGTTCTCATGTCCTAGCCTGCTGTTCAAGTCTATCATCAATAAAGCAGATTTCTGAGGAAAATATCTTAGTATTTCCTAATATTGTAAAGTAATATTACTTTAGCCTAATTATACTTAACACCAAATATCTGTACCCTGTTTCTGACTGTTTTATTCTACTGAATATACACAGTTGGTGGCTGACATATAGTCTGGGTTTTACTACTTTCCAAGTTAGTTCTCCCTCAGCACATCCTTCTCCTGTAGCAGTAACCACACTGCGATGGCAGTTTGACTGTAAGCTCCAAGAAGTGACAGAGTATGTCTTTTTTATTCATCACTGGATCCCTGCAACAGCATAACAAATATTGGTTACAGGAATGACTGTCGTGATGTTCCCAATTCACCTGTGCATTTCAGAGGGTAAGGACCACACATCCATTATCTTTGAGTTTCTGGAAATACTGTGGCACACAATAAATGTTTGTTCACATTGATGGGTAGCTGAGCCATATGATGCTAGCTTTTAAATCACTTTCCTACAGCTCTCACAGTATAATCGTATACATAGCCTGGCAATCCAGTAGATACGTGCAATTTTACTGTATACACTTACATCTTTTACATTTTTTCTTTAGGTCATTTACCTTCCGTTTTTTGGTTTGCTTTTGTTTTTGTTTGAAATGAGGGTCTCATTAACTTGCTCAGACTGGGTTGGAACACCTGGGCTCAAGCAATCGTCCCGCCTCAGCCTCCTGAGTAGCTGGGATTACAAACACCCGTGATAGCATCCAGTGATCCTGTTGAAAATTACTTACCAAGATTAACAGGCTTTTCCATTCTTCCCATTTTAACTGCCCCACATTTCTGCTGTTTATGTTTAAATAATGGCAGTTCTCTTTTGCTGTGTTCCAAAAATCTGAGACCATTTTTTGGAAGTCAGAACAAATCTTTCCCATGGAAAACTTAAAAATCAAAGAACAAAATACACAAAGGACACTAAGGTTTCCACATCCATCCATAAAAGCTTATTTAGCACAATTGAATACCACAAAACCCAGCCACACTGTGCTACCTTCTCTAGGGAAAATGCCTCCCTAACTCCAACTGGGTATGCCTGAAACACATTTCTCTTCCCCTTCCTCTTCCATGACCTAAACAGACAGGCTGCCTACACTCCTTCACCCTTCCCGTATCCCCAGCCCTCTGTTTTTTCCTGATTCCGCTCTCCCTAGGAACAGAGTAGAGCTGTGCAGCAATAGATGGTCCAGGTACAAGAATTAGGGATGAGACTTTGCACCAGGGGCACAGAGGAGGAGACAAAGGACTCTACAGTGGCTGTCCACACAACTCCCACAGGCAGGCCCTGAGATGGAACCCAGTGGTTCTGAAGGAGGCAGAGGCTGTGGCCAGGAAGCAAGAGCTCTAGGAGGCTACTTGGACAGGGTTTGCTGTCATGCATAAGTCATGTCATCACTCATTCATTCATTCACACTTTCAGTAAACACTCACCGAGAACATACAATCTCCTAGGTACTGTGCAACATTCAGAAAATAAAACACAGCATTACTGCTGTCACAGAATTTGCAGTCTATGAGGGCAAAACACATTACTCAGGTAACTCTCTAATATATTCATTACTAAAAACTGAGAGAAATTCTCAGAAGGAAAGGAACACAATTCCATGAGAGAGTGTGTAGTAACAAAGCAACTCCCCTAGACTGAGACTTGTAGGCAAGATTCTCGGAGGGTATAATGCTTAAAGTGAAATCTGGAAGAGAGTAGGAGACAAGATGGGAGAAGGAAGGAAAACCCTCCAGACAGAAGGAAGAGACTAAACAAAGCCTGTGGAAGAAAGAAAGAGAATGCTTTCCAGGAAAGGGAGGAAGCTCAGTCATGGGAAACTAGACAAGGGGTTGGTTGAGGGTAAAGAAAAACAGGCTATATCCTAAACTCACTCTTTTGACAAGCATTTATTGAGAACCTATCATGAGCCAGTTACTTTGCGAGGCCCTTGGGATAGAGCAGTACATAAGACAGACAGGATCCATACTAAGAAAGCACTTACACTCAAGCAGGAGGGACAGACCAAGAAGTAAACAAGTAAGATAATTTTAGTGATATGTGCATTATGATTGCCACCACTAACTGAACTTCTACGTGAGGGAAGTCCGTGCACACAGATCATATCTACCACTGGAGCCTTAAATGCCACAGTTGCAACATGCGTGATCACAGACACATACAGGGATTGTTCCCATAACCAGATCATACATTTCTCATGAGCAAGGCATATGTGTGTCTGTTTATAAATTGTATCTACTAGATAAAAGAACAATTTAGTCCTGTCTACATATGGAACATATTTGATGCATTTCTCATTTGACAGGACAGAGAAACTATTACACAAACAATATACTTCTGCCAAGGAGGAAGAGGGGCTTGCAAATGTGCCTTGTGATGTAACACCATCCCTCCAACTCCCCAACTCCCGTCATCCCTCCAAGCCTGTGCACACACACCCTCCCCGACCCTATATGCCTATATGCCTCTGCTTGTGCTGTTCACCCTGCAAGGAAGTCCTTCCAGGCTACCTCTTCAGCTACTTAAGGCCCTTGTATCACTTGTATCAAATTCATGCACCATGTCCTCCAGAAAGGTCCTCACTGAGTTTCTTGCTCCTAGCTAGGCTAGCTATTCCTACAAACTCTCCTCCACCAGAGCTCTTAGCACACAATATTAAAACATTCGTTCACATGCCTCCCACCAAACTGAATCCCTTGAGGGAAGAAGCTGCAAGACAGCGCTTAGCACACACACGAAGGGTACGAAGATGGTCTAATAAATAAGACAAATGAATGAACCAATAAATAAATAGCCTGATTTCACAATTTATGGCCCTTACTGGAATTTGTCTACCATAAAACCATGAAGTGACCTCTCTACTAAATTGAGACTAATATCCATGCATGTCAGAGAATTAACCTCAATTCTTTTCTTTTACACTTGACAGAGTCTGCTTGTTCCCCCACCCCATGTCTTAAGCCTAAGGAACATGCTCCACAGCTGAACCCGATGGAGGCCTGAAGCCCCAGCAAAGGGGCCCTCGAGTAAATTCCCCTGCTCACTCCTCCCAGCCTAAAGTGAGATGTTCTGTGAGTGCTGAGGCCAAAGAAAACTGAAGGATAGAGTCAGATGGAATCGACTCCAGGGGAGGAACCCAGGGAGAAAGGTATCCTGAGACAGAGGGATGAAGGGAGACCCCAGGAGAGGGAGACTGGGGCTGGGGCAGCTGGGCTACAGCTACAGAGACACAGGCCAAAGATGCCCATGCACCCTCCGGACCGCACAGGTCCCAGGAAACAGGCTTTGGTAGCTGCTTTCCAGAGTGCACAATCCCTGGGGAACAGGGAGGTCATCTGAGGTTGGAAAAGATACATGGCCAATCATTTCCCCCGAGGAATCTTACAACATACACAAACACAGAATAAACTTTGGATGTCTCCAAAATATAGCATGATATGAAATCCAAGAGAAAGAAACTCCCTTATACTTCCTCATATGCCCTCTGGAGAAAGATTCACCTGTGTCTGCTGATATCAGTAATTCCTTTAACGGCATACATTTTCATTTCATAAAAAGAGATAAAGGGCAAATTGCCCGTGACAGATACTATGAATTAATTTCAGTCAAAAAAAATTAAATTACTTAAAATGGCATGCTCAGCATAGAACAGATGGATGTGGGTTCAAATCCAGCATTTCCTAGCTACATGACCTCAAACAGTCACGTGATAACTTAGCGTCCATTTGTTCACTTATGAAATGAGGCACCATCACCTCTCGTGCAGTAAAGCACTCAGTGGGCACACAATCAGCTCACTCTCCTCCTTCCACCTTTTTTTTTTCCTGAGACAGAGTCTTGCTCTGTCACCCTGGGTAGAGTGCAGTGGTGTCATCATAGCTCACTGCAACCTCAAACTCCTGGGCTCAAGTGATCCTCTTGCCTCGGCCTCTTGAGTAGCTGGGATTATAGGTGTGCACCAAGATACCCAGCTAATTTTTCTATTTCTAGCAAGATGGGCTCTCACTCTTGCTCAGGCTGGTCTCAAAATCCTGACCTAAGCCGATCCTCTTGCCTCAGCCTCCCAGAGTGCTAGGAGTACAGGTGTGAGCCACTACACCTGGCCCTCTTCCACATTTTGATGGGATATAAGAAGCAGTAAGGTATTGGGTATCCAAAGACAAAGAATGGATGAAGTAAGGCATAAAAGACAAAGAAAACAGAGAAAGTCAATGCCGAAATCACAGAACTTCTTAATTTTATTTAGAGCTCTTTACGGATTTATGGGGAAGAATAGGTATTCGTTAAGTATCTCACATTCTGTGGCTCCAGCAGCTAGCTCCCCCTGTGCTTGTCAGAAATTATCATCAGAAGGAAATTTACAAGGCATATGGCACTATCTCCTACAGCATTCAAACCAAAATGTCCCCTCAGTATCTTATTTAAGTATCTCCAATGACAAATGCAATATTCCCCAAATCACACCGGTAAATATTCTTGCCACAAGTGAGGCTGTCCTTCCTTGGGCAAAAAAATGTACCTTTTCGTATTTCATCTGGCAGTATTGTATCTTAGCACTCCAAAGAACAAGCACATCTACTTCCTTCCAACATTTACAGATAGCTATCATGTCTTCCCTTCAACATTTAGACATCCTTCCTTTGAAGGCATCTTCCTTTGAGAGTCAATGTTCCTCCTGACCCTTCATTGTTACAACTAAATTCAGAAAAACATGAATGCAAATGAACATCTAGAAATTTACTTGAATGAAAAAATATACAAAATCCTTGAACCAGTTTTCAAAACTGTGACTCAATTTTAACATTGATCTTCCTTCTTGCAATTCTCTATAATATTTATCTTTTTAAATAACTTTGAAGTAAAATTTACAAGCCATAAAACTCACCTAAATGTATAATTCAATGCATTTCAGTGAATTTACACCACAGTCCAGTTTAAGAATCCATCAGCCCAAAAATTTCCCTCGTGACCATTTGTAGTCAATCCTCACTCCCATCCCAAGGCCCTTGCCTGGCAAGGACTGATTTACTTTTTGTCACTACAATTTCGCCTTTTGTAGAAATTTCATATAAATGGGATCATACAGAGTATGTCTGTTGTTTTTTCACTCAGCATGTGGTTTCTGAGATTTACCCATGTTGTGGCATACAGCACGTTCCTTGTCACTGGTCGGTAGTATTCCACTGGGTAGATGTACCAAGGTTTATTCACCAGCTAATAAACATTTGGGTTGTTTCCAACTGGGGCAATGAGGATCAATACTGCTATAAGCATTCACAGACAAGTGTCAATGTGAATATATGTTTTCCTTTCTCTTGGAGTAGAATTACTGTTATGGTAAGTATATGTTTAACTTTCTAAGAAATTACCAAACACTTTCACTCAGTGGATACCCCATTCCCACCAGCAATGTGTGAGGGTCCCACTCTCTCCACAGTCACTCACACTTGGTATTGCCACTGTTTGAGAATGAGAAGCAGTATCCCATCATAGTTTTAAATTGTGTTTTCCTAATGAGTAATGATGCTGAGTATCTTTTCATATGCTTAATTTTCATTTATATATCTTTTTTGATGAAACATCTGTTCAAATCTTTTGCCTTTTCTTAATTGGGTTGTTCTATTTTCTTAATGTGGAGTTATAAGAGTTCTTTATATATTCTGGATACAATTCTTTATCAAATATATATTTTGCAAGTATTTTACCCTAGTAATAGTGGCCTGTTTTTCTATTTTCTTAACATGTCTTCTGAAGAGTGAATTTTTTTTATTTTAATGAAGTCCAAACCATCAATTTTCCTTTTATTTTCTTTGTGCTTTTAATGTCTTATCTTCCCCTAATCCAATGTCAAAAGTATTTTCTCTTATTTTTTCCTACAGGTTGTATAGTTTTTGTCTGTACATGTAGGTCTCTGATATATTTTGAGTTAATTTTTGTGTATGTTCTGAGGCAGAAGTCAAGATGTATTATTTACTTATTTATTGTTTGCATGTGTATATCTACTCATTACAGCACCATTTGTTGAGAAGATAATTCTTTCCCCCAATGACTTGCCCTAGCACCATTTGTCAACAATCATTCAACCATATTTTCTTCAACTGACTCATACGTCTATCTCAACACTAGTAGTACATACCTTAATTGCTATAGCTTTATGGTTAAGTTTTGAAATGAGGTAATGTTAAGTCATTAAACTTTGTTCTTCTTTTTGGGCTATACTACGTCCTTTGTATTTCCATTTAAATTTTAGGATCAGCTTGTCAATTTCTACAAAGAGCCTCCTGGAATTCTGACAGGAATTGCATTGAATCGATTGTTCAAATGTGGAAGAACTGCCATCTTAGCAATACCGAGTCTCCCAATCCATAAACATGGTGTACCTCTTGATTTATTTAGGTCTTCTTTAATTTCTCTCATCAATACTTTTTACTTTCAGTCTTCCACTTCTTTTGTTAAATTTATTCCCAAGCATATTGCTCTTTCTGGTGTTACTGTGAATGGATTTTTAAAATTTCATTCTTGGACTTCTCATTTTTGATATTTAAAAACACTGACTTTATTATCATTATCATTACTATTATTTTTTGGAAAGAGTGTCTCACTCTGTTGCACAGGCTAGAGTGCAGTGGTGTGATCACAGCTCACTGCAACCTAAAATTCCTAGGCTCAAGTGACCCTCTTGCCTCAGCCTCCCAAGTAGCTAGGACTATAGGCGCACACTACCACGTCCAGCTAAATTTTGTTTTTGTTTTTTTTTTTATAGGGACAGGGGTCTCACTATGTTACTCAGGCTGGTCTCAAACCCCTGTCCTCAAGTGATCCTCCCACCTCAGCTACCCAAAGTGCTAGGCTTATAGGCGTGAGCCACCACACTTGGCCCACACTGAGTTTTATAAATTGATCTTACGTCCTGTCATTCTAATATTCCCTTTATATTGTTTTAAATAAGTATTTTTCACTCTAAGTGTTAAACATCAGGCCTTACATTATTTTACTTCCTTTTTACACAAAAGCTATACCAAGAGGAAGGCAAACACGTCAACCATCTTTTTAGGAAACACTTGCTTCAGGACAGTTAACTCATAAAAAGTCATTAATAAACAAATTTCATATATTCCACTATTTGGGCTGTAGCAAGTTTAAAATGACCACTTAGCAAACTTAAACTTGTATTTTTGAAGCTAGTAGGAAAAGTGTCTCTCCGCCTCCTGCTCTCTTAAAATCCCTGTGGCAAAATTATGCTTACTATAAGGGTTGGCCAAATCTAGTCTAACCACCTGTCTTTGTAAATAAAGTTTTACTGAAACACAGCTATGCTTATCTGTTCACATATCGTCTATGACTGCCTTTGCCCTAAAACAGCAGAGTGGAATAATGACAGAAGCTGTATGTCCTGCAGAGCCAAAAATGTCAAACCCTGCTCTTGGAAATGCTAGGTGAAATTTGGTGAAAGTTGAATTATTTCTGTGTTAATTAAGGAGAATTAATATTCTAACATATAGTGCTATAGACTGCTTATGTTCCCCTCAAAATCCATATTCTGCAACCTAATCTATGAGGATCCTTGGAGGTGGGTCCTTCGGAAGATACATAGGTATCAAGTACAGAGTCCACATGAATGAGATTAGTGCCCTTATAAAGAGAGCCTGAGAGCTCTCTTGCCTCTTCTACCATATAAGGTTACAGAGAGAAGATGGCTGACTATGAACCAAGATGCAAGCCCTCACCAGACACCAAATCTGCCAACACCCTGATCCTGAACTGCCTAGCCTCCAGAACTACGTGAAATAAATTACTGTTGTTTATCAGCCACCCAGTTTATGGTATTTTGTTACAGTAGCCCAAACTGGCTAAGACAATAGGATACTGTACGGCTAAATATTCTTTTGTCTCTATAATTTAAATTTTTCAATTTTTTCCTCAAAAATTTCAAAGCTCATATGAAAATACAGACTAGGAAAAAGCAATGATTTCTCAAACAGATTAAGTGTTAAATATAAATTATCTAGATATAGATCAGAATAAAGCAAACATAAGCATTAAAGGGAGCTACAAAAATGAAATTTATATTATATTAAAATATTTTAATTTATGCATGGATCTGTTAGAGCAAATACAATAACTATACTCATAAAGATCACAAAGCAAAAGGAAAAAAATCATAAAGCAGCGACATGCAAGAATTTTAAAACTGTTAAGTACCAAAGTCCAAATCCTTCATTTTAGAGATTTAAACCCTGCATACTCATAGAAATATAGTCCATATACCTACGGTCCCCAACCCCTGGTCTGTGGACTGGTACCAGTCTTTGGCCTGTTAGGGACCCAGCCGCAGAGCTCTGTGGGCCACCCCACCCCTGTCCCATGGACAAATTATCTTCATTAAATTTAGTGAGGAGGGCTCCACACAGCAGGAGGTGAGCAAGCAAATCTTCATCTGTATTTACAGCCACTCCCCAAAAATTGTCTTCCATGAAACTGGTCCCTGGTGCCAAAAAGGTTGAGGACCACTGACACATATGTAAAACTAGACTGAAGGAAATAAACAGATTGCATTATACACAAACAATAACTTTGAACAACACATAGGAATGCTCTAAGTCCCAACTAGCATATTTGGGTGAAATTCTTAAGGTCTGACCCATTAAACATTTTAAATTAATATAAAGGCCAAAGGGGGAAAAAAGAGTATATACATGGATAACAAGAAAAAAAATAAGAAAAAGTCCAACAGAAAAATACGTATGAGTATAAAGCAAAATAGAAGAGAGCTAAAAAAAAGAGATCCAAATACACATTTTTCAAATTAATTATCCACCTGGTATTTATTGCTAATAATAGCAATCCATATGGCAAACCCTTACTTACCCTAATTTGTTCCATTAATATTCCAACACTGAAATTCTATTCTAAATATCAGCAGCATATATACAAGTAGCATTTTCTCCCTGAATACTTACTGCAAAAGAGTAACATTACTAATTTTATACAACTATGTCTCTAAAGCAGCATTATCCAACAGAATTTTCTGCTATGATAGAAATGTTCTCTATCTGCACTACCCAATGTAGTCGCTTCCTGAGCACTTGAAATGTGGCTAGTGTCACTAAGGAACTGAATTTTAAACTTTAATTAATTTAAATTTACACAGCTACTTGTGGCTAGAGGCTGTCATAGTGAACAGTGCAGGTCTAAAGTATTATAAAGTTAACTTCACGGACTGCAATTCCCTTTCAGAAAAAGAAACACTTTCCTATTAGTAGACATGAATTTACTAACCTTCCGACTAAAAGCATATTACTTTTGCTTTAGGCAGTAGTATATAAATCGCCTGTTTTTAGTAATCTAATTAGGCTTTCCTTCTAACATACAGATTAAAAACATATCTTTTTCATCACATATTAACTGCAGTATCACTTTGAACCTGTCATCTGTACAAGATTTTTAAAATAGGGTCACAGTGGTATAAAAATTGCTTCATCTGAAACACCAAAGTGTTCTTTTTCCTCTTTTAAAAATTAAAGTCAAAACATCAAGAACCTGCAAGTGTTGGTTTACATAAGAAAGAGAAAAGCCTGTACAGGTAGTGTCACTGGAAATTGAGAAGACAGTACAACAGAGGTGACTGACAATGCCAAACACAGAAGACACAAAATAGAATGAGACTCAGAAAAAAGATAATCAAAAGCTATAAGGTCTGATTCCTTATGCAAAGCTCTTGTAGCCATATGTGCTTAAGAATTCAGAAATACAGTGCACACGTCATACATCACATCTCAGATAATAAGGTTTAGATCTGCTCGTACACTCTGTCCCTGGGTTTGTTACCAAACACATTTTACCCATCTCTATTCCCAAATTTATATCTCTGGCCCAGCTACCCCACTCCAACTGCATGTCTACATAACTACCCAGCTCCTATTATGTCTTACAGATACCTTAAAATCAGTATTTACTCAGCAAAAGTTCACTGAGAGTTTATTACATACCAAGCACTGTTTAGGGGCCGAATATATACCCACTTGAAATGCCCTGTCCCCTTAACACGCTCCTCACTTGCAGGGCTTCCTACCTCAGAAAACAGTGCTTCCGTCTAGCCTACTGTTTAAGCCAGAAATTTGGGAGTAATCCTTGAGACCTCATTTACTACCTGCAACCATCAATCATTCAGTCCTTCGAAATCTCTCTCCAGTTTATTCACCTCACTCCATCTCTCCACTGCTATCACTATAGTAGCAGTACCCAGCTTTTTTGGCATCAGGGACAGTTTTCATGGAAGACAATTTTTCCACGGACTGGGGTGGAGAGGTGGGGTGCCGTGGGAGGGAGGGGTGCAGGTGGTGCAGAGCTCAAGCAGTGATGTGTGGCCCCCTTTCCTAACAGGCCACGGATTGGTACTGGCTGTGGCCCAGGGTTGGGGGCCACAGACCTACAGAACTAAATCAGAGGTTATTAAAAGGAGGCAATTTCACTCCCCAAGAGACATTTAAAAATATCTGGAAACATTAATGGTTGTCACAACTTGAGGGGTACTACTAGCATCTAGTGGGGAGAAGCCAGGGACACTATTAAACATCCTACAATGCAGGTCAGTCCTGAACATCAAAGAATTATCTGTCCTAAAACGTCAACAGGGCTGAGGTTGAAAAACTCTGCTTTAAATAAATAGAAAAGTGATGCATACCAATGATTTTATTTTTGTATTTATGGCAATCGTTCTTTAAAAACTTAGCACAATTCAGAGTTATTTTGGGTATAATAAATAAAATTCCATTTTAATCCAATTCTATTAAAGTTAAATATATATATGTGGACAAAGTAAATACTTACTTGTGCATGTTTTCTACTCCTATTATGATCATGATACAGTAGGAAACTCCACTTTGTACAAGAAAATGTAAGGCATACCTATAAAAAGTAAGAACATTGTTAGAAGAGGGATACCCAGTCACAAACAAGTCGAACTAATTTTAGGTTAAAAAGTACTTATGTACAATATAGAACATTCCCAGATAAAAATAAGGTCTAAAACCTCCAACATCTAAAAATCTATGAATACTGTGGAGAGGCCCCAGAAAACCTAGAAAAATAAAATCAACCCCTAACGCCATGCTCAATGCCCCAGCATTCCACGTCTCCTAGCTACAGGAAAGCTATGTGGGGTTATGTGGTTCAAGGAGTACAGTTTTCTTCATAACTCAAGGCACAATGATTTAAAAAAAGGAGGAATAAATATGGATTTCAGAAGAGTCCTGAAAGAAAATTAGCTGTTTTCCCAAACTAATTTCTCCAATACCAGCTTTGTATTGTCTTTATCTTTTTAACAATGTTGATTGCAAAACAACAAGAAGTATTAAATATTATAATTTACTAAAAAAAAAAAAAACAGGTACACTCAAACCTATTTATTCTCAAAACATGGTTGGTCCAGCCAAACTTTCTTATACAAATCTAGTCATTCATGAATTTGCTGTAATGTATCTACGACACATTCTGGCAAACATGGCACAGTATTTTCTAATAGTTTAATATTCTAGAAATCTACTATTAAATGAGAGAACTAATTTATCCACTCATTTCACAAAATTTAGACAGAACACGATTAGGATGTCTGGGATTAAAATCAGTCAAAACTATCCTTGAGATTATGTGTATGCATACACATACTCTTTCAACTTTCTTTCTCCTTTGGTGGTATGAACAAATTTATGATAAAATTTTCAAATCATCATGCATGATTGAAAGTGTTAATAAAGATATCAACATATGATTAAAATTAATTTTAAATCATTATGGAATAAACAGGCACCTTCAACTTAAAAAAGTTACTTAAAATTTTGGACACATTCTTTTCTATAGCAATATTATATATTATATATCAGTAGTAGGTTCCAAGGCAGCCTGTAGAAGAAACTTATTTTATCCACTGTACAGAGTATGTCAGTCTGCCTATCTCTACCCCCACCCCATAACACACACACAGCGAAAACCATGTTGGCCTGGAGTGCTAGCACTCAGAGGACTATGAGGAAGCAGAAAAACCTATGCCTATAAATGGAAACAGAAGCTAACAACAACAAAAAAATACACTCTTTCTAATTAATTATTCACCTCCCATTTATTACCAACACTAACAATGTGAAAGAGGACTCCTAGATACTTTTAAGGGCTGTTTACACTGAGAGTAGAACTCATTAAAGGTGCTTATCTTAAACAAGAAAACATTTCTGAAGACTTAGGGAGAAAAATTCTCCTTTTCTATGAGTAAATTTCCTTGAAATATGAAGGATATATGACAACTTCAGAAGCAAAGAATCTTACTTCTCCAATCTTACCTCTCCAATGCTATGGTGCCTTATATCACTCTCTGGTGCCCATTCTCCTGAGCATCACTATTCAGGTGAGATGCCTGGCCATCTTTTGGGTGCAGTACAGTATTTGGGCAGCCTCCTGATGTGTAAGCCTTTCTTATTGTGACAATACAAGATTATCAGTAGAGGGTGGATCTGCATTCACCTCTGTTTCATTGACTTCCAAGAAAAGCATTAAGTTGCTTTTCTACTCAATTACTACACTGGTGATATTCTTCATAATCCTGTTCTGATCTATTCTATTCGTCCTTCTTGGTAAAATCAGCATAATAAATACATAATAGCCACTTAAGATTTTTTAGGATTAAGAGATAATACGAGAAAGTATTGACTGGGTTATCTAACCCACAGTAAGCACTCAACTAATAAGCATTATTGAAAAGTAAAAATTAGAGACAGAAGGTATCTTAAAGGTATCTATTACAGAAGGTATCTATTACAATCCAACCCTTACCATTTCAGAGTTGAGGAAACTAAGGTCATATACTTAGTACTCTAACTGACATTAAAACTCAAGTTGTTTCTGGGCAATTTTTCCACTGGCTGATTTTTCAAGGGATGGAGTGGGGTAAAAGTGAACACCACAGACTGTGTATCACTATCTCACAAACTACTTAAGCAATTTGAAAATAAAAGAACACTTTATCATAAAATATCAGTTTGTTTTTTAAATATCACATTTTACTTATTTTGAATTTAAAATCACACTAAAAGCAGATATAAAGTTTATTTTTAGCAAAAAGAGCACAAGTTTAAAAAAAAGATTGAACCTCTTCAGTTGTTCAATTAATCTCTACTGAATGTCTACTTTCCGAAAGACACTATACTGGACATTGGAAATATTAATACAAGAGTTGATGAGACAGTTTCTATCCCTGAAGAGCTACCAGTTGAGAGGGAAAGACAAATAGTAAGATACTTCAATATTATATAATAAACACTAAAAAAGAGACTGAATACTCAAAAACTTCCAATCTGGATCACCAACTGGATGATGGTCATAAAGGACGACTGACCCAGAGTAATTTCCACACTCACAATGACGAGCCACTCTGGTATGCTCCTGCTATAGTTTTACAGATTTTAGGCCTCACAGGAATCACTGGTTCCACTTCACAGCTGAGGAAAGTGAAGCTGGCTGAATAACATATCCAGAGTCACGCAGCTACCACAGTAAGGAACCTAGACTAGGATGCAGGCCTGTCTGACTCCAGAGGCTAAGCTCCATTCCAGGCCTATATTGTTATCAAGGATGTTTTAAATAAATAAATAAAAGTATAAATTAATTAGCAGTTGAAAGAAACTTGCAGATGATAGTTTTAAGAAAAAAAGGTAAGACTAAATACAAGTAGGTAAAATGATCAGTTACAGACAGACCTCATTCTATTGCACTTTGCTTTACTGCACTTGCAGATAGTGAGTTCTCTCCAAATCAAAGGTTTCTGGCAACCCTGCATCAAAGTCAGCACCATTTTTCCAACAGCATGTGCTCACTTAGTGTCTCTGTGTCACGCTTCAGCAATTCTTGCAATATTTCAATCTTTTTCATTGTTATTATTGTATCTGTTATGGTGATTTGGGATCAGCGATCTTTGATGGTACTACTGTAATTGTTTTGGGGCATCACAAACTACCCGCATAAGACAGTGAACTTAATTGATGAATGTTGTATGTATTCTGACCGCTCCATTTACTGGCTATTCCCCCATCTCTCTCCCTCTCTTCCAGCATCCTTATTCCCTGAGACACAACAATATTGAAATCAAGCCAATTAATAACCCCACAATGGCCTCTAAGTGTTCAAAGGAAGGGAAGAGTCCCACATCTCGCACTTAAAATCAAAAGCTAGAAATTATTAAGCTTAGTGAGGAAGGCATGTCAAAAACCAAGACAGGCCAAAAGCTAGGCCTCCTGTACCAGTTAGCCAAGTTGTGAATATAAAGGAAAAGTTCTTGAAGTACAGTAGAAGTGCTACTCCAGTGAGCATACAAATGATAAGAACACAAAACAGTCTTATTGCTGATATGGAGAAAGTTTTAGTGACCTGGATAGAAGATCAAACCAGTCACAACATTCCCTTAAGCCAAAACCTAATCCAGAGCAAGTCCCAATTTCTCTTCAATTCTGTGAAGGCTGAGAGAGGTAAGGAAGCTACAAAAGAACATTTTTAAGCTAGCAGAGGCTGGTTCATGAGGTTTAAGGAAAGAAGTGGTCTCCATTACACAAAAGTGCTGAGTGAAGAAGCAAGTGCTAAATGTAAAAGCTGTAGCAGGTAATCTAGGTAATTGATAAAGTTGGCTATACTGAACAACAGACTTTCAATGTAGACAGAACAGCCTTCTATTGGAATAAGATGTCATCTAGGACTTTCATAGTTAGAGAGAAGTCAGTGCCTGGCTTCAAAGCTTCAAAGGACAAGCTGACTCTCTTGTGAGGGGCTAATGCAGCCCCTGGCTTTAACTTGAAGCCAGCACTCATCGGTCATTCCAAAAATCCTAGGGCCCTTAAGAATTATTCTACATCTACTCTTCCTATGCTCTGTCAAGGGGACAACGAAGCCTGAATGACAGCACCTCTGTTTGCAGCATGGTTTACTGGACTAGTATAAGGCCACCTCAGTTGAGACCTACTGCTCAGAAAAAGATTCCTTTCAAAATATTACTGCACACTGACAGTGCACCTCGTCACCCAAGAGCTCTGACGGCGATGTACAAGGAGGTAAATGTTGTTTTTCATACCTGATAACACAACATCCATTCCTTAGCCTATGAATCAAAGAGTAACTTCAATTTTCAAGTTCTTATTATTTAAGAAATGCATTTTGTAAGACTATAGCTGTCATAGATAGTGACTCCTCTGGTGAGTCTGGACAAAGTAAATCGAAAACCTTCTAGAAAGCAGTCACCATTCTAGATGCCATTAAGGACATTTATGATTCATAGGAGGAGGTCAAAATACCAACATTGACAAGAGTTTGGAAGAAGCTGATTCCAACCTTCATGGATGACTTTGAGGGGTTCAAAACTTCAGTGGAGGAAGTAACTGCAGATGTGGTGGAAACAGCAAGAGAACTAGAATTAGAAGTGGAGCCTGAAGGTGTGACTCAATTGCTGCAATCTCATGACAAAACTTGAACAGATGAGGAGTTGTTTCCTATGGATGAGCAAAGAAAGTAGTTTCTTGAGATGGAGTCTACTCCTGATGAAGATGCTGTGAACACTTTCAAAATGACAACAAAGGGTTTTAGAATATTACGTAATTTAGTTGACAAAGCAATGGCAGTTTGAGAGAACTGACTCCAATTTTGAAAGAAGTTCTACTGTGGGTAAAATGTTACCAAATATAAAAGCATTGCATTCCACAAAGAAATGTTTTGTGAAAGGAAGAGTCAATCAATGTGGCAAACTTCACTGTTGTCTTATTAAAGGAAATTGCCATAGTCACCCTAACTGTCAGCAACCACCGCCCTACCCTGATCAGTCAGCAGTCATTAACATTGAAGTAAGACCCTCCATCAGCCACTCTCGGATGGTGAGGCAGGAGGATCGCTTGAGTTCAGGAATTCGCTTGAGCTCAGGAGTTCAAGACCAGCCTCAGCAGGAGCGAGACCCTGTGTCTACCAAGAATAGAAAGAAATTAGCCAGACAACTAAAAATAGAAAAAATATTAGCCAGGCATGGTGGTGCATGCCTATAGTCCCAGCTACTTGGGAAGCTGAGGCAGGAGAATCACTTGAGCCCAGGAGTTTGAGGTTGCCGTGAGCCAGAGCTGACGCCATGGCACTCTAGCTTGGGCAACAGAGTGAGACTCTGTCTGGAAAAAAAAAAAAAAAGACCCTCCACCAGAAAAAACATTCTGAAGGCTCAGATGATCATTAGCATTTTTTAGGAATAAAGTGTTTTTTTTAAATTAACAAATGTATATTGTTTTCCTAGACATAATGCTGTTGTACACTTTAGACTACAGTACTGTGTCAACATAACTTTTATATGCACTGGAAAGCAAAAATATTCACGTGACTCATTTTATTACAATAATCATTTTATTCTGGTGGTCTGGAATGGAACCTACAAATCTCTGAGGTATGCCTATATATTTACAGAGTACCAACATGTTTTCCAAAAAGAAGGTTGTAAAAACCAAGAGCAGATATGATTGCCATTGAACCTAAAAACTGAGTGCTGAAATTCAAATCAAAAGAATATTTTCCCATTAGCTAGTTCCAATTAACAGACAGTTATTTTACACATGGTATAGAGGCATAAACTATCTCTATTCCCAAAGAAAGGAATACAGAAAGATTTCTCTTTTAAGAACAGAGAACTCATTTTTAAAAACAGAAATCCTGGTTATCATATATAATTTGAAACACTTAGGACTGTTTGACATTATAACACAGTGTCAAGTTACTTATGACAATGTGTTATAAAGCATCCAAGAAGGCTTCAGAGCAAAAGAGAATACTTCCTCAGTAGAAGATTTGCAAACAAAGAGATTCACTCTCATCTTTGGCAGTACCAACATGTTACACAACTGTAGGAGATACTATTTACATTTTAATCTACTCTATTTCTACAGAGCACAAAGCCAATGGTGTCCCCTGGAGTTGGCCAATCTGAAGGACAAGCCTTCCCCAACCCTTCTTGAAAATATACTACCCAAATATATACTGAAGTTATTTACTGATGAAATGTATAGAGTTGGATATGCTTCAAAATACTCTTGAAAAATAAGGTGAGGAAAGGATAAAATAAGAATGGTGAAATTTTAATAATTGTTGAAGCTACGGGTAATGGGCAGATGAGGGTTTATTACATTAGTCTTTGTATTTCTGTGTCTGAAAAGCTCATTAATAAAAAGTTTAAAAATATATACACTACCCCATGGCATGATTTATGAGAATTTTAAACAGTATCACCTGAGACACCTAAAAAAACTTTTGATGATACAAATTTGATATTGAGAAAGCAAAAGACCATACTTAGATCTTACTTAAGACAGCATATTTAAATCTCAATATTAAAGCCTTATCTACCATGGGCAGTGCCTGTCAGAGGTAGTACGGTAATACGGTAGAGACTGAATTAAGTTACCCTTAATATATTTTTTCACAAGTTTCTAGGACACATTTGCAAGTACCAGAGGCAAAAATTAGATTAAGAAATAGTGTATTCCAACCCTCATAATAATCAAAAACACCAGAGAACAAACACAGAAGTATTATCAAAGTCCCACAGATTCTACACCCACAACAAAAACTACTAAAGCACAGACCAAGTGAGTGTATTTTCACCCACTCAGGGAATTTTCATCTCAAACAACAATGTGCAGTAGAGCAAACCTAGAAATCCTTATCTGTGAGTGGGTAAAGACCAGAGCCAGTGAGCAAGCAGTAGGAACACTCAGGAAGAAATCACAAAGAGGCGCTTCCATTAAGAGTCCCACTGCCAAGACAGAGAGCTCTTCTCCTGACTTCTTGTCATGTGCAACCACAGTGACCTTTAACAATCAGGAGGTATAGTATTTTTGTAGTTAAAGCTCTCGGGGCGGTCTTGCCAACTGGGAAAGGGAGCTAACTGAAGAAAACACACACACTCTCAGAAGGGTCAAAATAAAAGCTTTCCATCGTAAATAATTCTTCCCCACCAAGAACAAACAAATGAACCCAACAAAAGGCCTCTTTTTGCTAATGGTAAAATCTAAAAAATGGCAATAGAGTTCTATCTATGGGCTTTATCAGACTCTTAAAAGCTACCTGAACAGAGAAAAAAAAAAGCAAACAAAAAAACATTTTAAATTGTTCACCTGCCTTAGATTTAAAAAAAAATGCAAAATAGGTGAAAAGAACTACTCATGACAGAATAAAATGTCTCTATATCCTTTTTTCATTTGTCCTTTTTCATAAATTACAAATGGTAAATCCCCTTCTAAGACAATACTAAAGAGAGGGCCCATTCCCCATCTTTTATTTATTCCCCTTCTTTAAAAACAAAAATTTTTAAAGTTGACCCTGAGAGAAAACGTCTTAAATATAAGAACAAAACCCTACATAATGTATCTCTCTACACACTCAATTCTCAAATATATCCAAAGAGTCTTCATTTTAAAATGATCGAAATTACTTACCATCCAAAGCAAAAAAGTGCAAGATAAAGGCCCAAAAGGGTAGCAACTACATGTCTTATAAAAGAGCTAGTTTTGCTTGAACGTAGATAAGTTCGAAACCAAATGGCTGCTAGCAAGGCAAACAGTTGGCACACTACAAAGTTGACCTGTAAAGAAAAATTAAAATTTTGTATTAGCAACACAGACACAAATTTTTCATTTGATGCTACATTTAAATTCCCAGGACAAAAACAGCAAGGTTATATAAAATTAAGATCTTCCAGTTTACAAAAAACGAAAACAAAAATCAGGGGCCTTCCCAGGGATGAGCCTCCAGGTCAAAGTGATAGGCCAGTAATACTGTATGTGCTACACCTGGCAGGGGCAGGTGGTGTCCACAGGTAGGTAGTGGGGAGCGGGAGAGAGAAGAGACAGGGATGGGCACCTGGAAGAAACTGCTTTGCAACACAGAGACAAAAAGCATGGCATCCTGTGGGTTGAAGGAAAGAGAAACTGGTCTTAAGGACTGAGGCACCCCTGTAAGTGGTGGAAAAGAAGAGCCCCAAGTTTCCTCTCAAGGGATGAGGAGGGGTCAAGCTCCTGGAGCTCCCCAAGACTAAGGGGCAGGAGACCTGGGAACTGGCGGGGTGTACGACCTTCCCCAGGTAAAGTGAAGGGGAGTCAGCTGTGGCCTAAACAAGACCACTGTGAACAGCAGGAACCAAAGGCTTAGCTCTGAAAAACCTCAAGGATTGGCTCGGGGTTGGGGGGAGGGAAGAATGATAAGAGATGAAGCAGCCTTTAAAAAGCCCAAGGCCACCAATGTCAATTTTTAAATTTACTCGCAACTTTCTAGGAACAACACTGTTTTTCACTTGCAGAAGAGAAATACACATTGTAAGACTGCTGCTGCTCTTTTCTCTCCAAGTAAAAAAGGCTGAGAATAAGAATCCCTGATGGTAGGTACGACATAAAAATCTCCATTTCCCTCTTGTGAGACATATTCTTATAGAATGTTAAGGAAAGTATGTCTTGAAATCTATAAGTAAAAGAAAAAATCCAACTGACATTAGGAACCTACAAAAAATATACATTTAAAAAGTCACTGTTCCAGGCACCTAAATTATCAACAAATCACACTATCTACATGGAAGATCCTGGAAACATGTAGATATCTCCATAGAGATTATCTCTGCCTAAAGACACAGACAAGTATGTTTTCTCTTACAAGGAGAAAAACAGTTGAACATTGTTACACATTGCCTAAGAAACCACCATTCTTTGAAATAGACTCAATACAAGCAAAATGTCTAACAAGTTCTAGCATTTTTTCCCTCCTAAAGGGTTCTAACAGTCCTTAAAAATTAAACAAAAAGAAAAACATTGGAAAAATTAGCATTCTTGATATTAATAACTACTCACATCTACAGTGAGTAGATGCCTCTTACAGTTTAAAAACTTTTTCAAATATCTCTTAATTTTCTTCAAATAGCTCTTAATTTAATTAACAGACATGTAGATAGTATCTACTATGGGCAAAGCGTAGAAAATCTAAAAATGCCTAAGTCCCAGTACTAGCCCAGATGACTTTAGAATCTAATAGAAAATGCAAATATATACACAGGAATTTCAATTTCAACATTAGTGTCTTTTTAAAGGTTAAGTAGAAAGTGCTTTAAGAACATCACAAAGGAAAGAGTCTGGAGGGGTGATGTCACAAAGTAGGTCACAAACAAGCTGGGGCTAGAGCAGTAGTTCCTAATCCAGTTGATCTCCACAAACTTCTGAGGAGATTCTCTCTCCTTCTTTCCATATTTGGATGTTTATACAATATAAAACAAAATATTTAGAAGCATTCTAGGACCACATACATATAGAATTTTATGGAATCTTTGTAATCATCTATTTTCAACATTGTCATCTTTCAGATAAAGAAAATGAGATCACGCCTCACTTCAAACACTCAATCAAAATCTCTGTGGGGGTAGGCCCAAAGTCCGTATCTTTAAAAAAATTAAATAAATACACAGGTTTTTAGAATTTTCAAGGTACAAGAAGCACTATGTTGGACATTAAGGGAAAGGGCAATCTAAGAAAAAAACGCGAAGAAAGCACTTGGACATGGAAGTGCAATGAGCACAGGGTGGGCAGGAATGGTGGGAGATGAGGTTGAATGGAGGGTGGGTTCAGAAAGTGAGGGGCTTTGTGTTAGGATGGCATGCTAAGGCATTTTACAGTTGAGTTACAGTGATGAAAAGCCATTGAAGATTTTTAAAATAAGAAGGTGATGCGATCGACCCTCTACTTCTACAAAGGAAGGAACTGAACAAGGAGTGTGTAGAGCAGATCAGGAGGCTAGTGTCCCAATCTCCTTGAGCAAGCAGGGCCTGGAGCTGCTGGAGGAGAGAGGAGATGGCCAATTCAAAGAGCACTTGGTGCTGGAACTATCAGGAATGGTCCCCAGATAAAGAGATTGAGAATGGAAAAGGCAACAAGTTGTTGATGGATGATGACGACATTAATCAAGACCAGGAAATACAGAGAGGAAGAGCAGTTTCAGGGGCAGGAATGATCTACTCAGGTATGCTTAGTTTAAGAGTGCCCAGCAGACAAGTGTGCACACTCCAAACACAGTTTGGAAACACAGGTCTGGAGCCAGCAGGGGAAATACGAATACGAGAATAATGGATACAGTTGAAGAAAACGTATGGAAAGACAAGAAGCTGTAGGGCAGAATCTTAAAGACTTGTCCAAGACCAACTACCAGGAGCAGCAGAGGAAGCAGAGGAGCAGTCTTCTCAGGAGTGTAAGAATGAGTAGACCTGGGGTGGGGTGCGGGGGTGGGGGTGTCAAGAAGCAGTGGTCATTGTCAAATGTCATAGAGCGTAAAGCCCAAAACCAGCCATCTAATTTGGCAGTCGCGATTTTATTGGTGATCTCAGGGAGAATAGTTGAAGAAGATTGTCCAGAGGCAGAAAGCCACATTGTACAGATGAGGAAACTAAGTCTCAGTGTTTAGGTGACCTATCTAAAATCACACAGCTTAAGAATAATTCACACATTTATCCACAAAATGCCAGGATAACTGTGCAGGAGATATGAAGATGCATGGTATGTGGTCCTGCTCCAAAAGAACAAAGGGAATGAGTCACAGACACAGCTAGAAGATCAGCAGGAACCTAGGGAAGGAGCAGTCAAACCCCCTGCCTTGGGGGAAGCCTCCCAAAGGCATATTTGGCACTTGGGCCTTGTAACCGAGCTACGAAGGATAAGAAGGATTTGGACAGTCAGACGATGCCAGGAACTCAAGGAAGAGGGAGCAGCATAATTCATATTAAAAAAAAAATCTGTAGGACATTAAGATGGGGAAGTTAAGGCTGTCACTTTACTAGAAAAGACGAGACTACAGACACACCCACAACATGCAAATAACTGTTTTAAAAGTTCTTAAATGTCAAACTTTCCCAAACCAAAACTCCTAGTCATTCTTTTGTGTGTGGGGTAGGGCTGGGGAGGCAAATGAACACTGGAGAGAGAGAGAGCAAGGAAGACCACACAAGCATGTGCCTCCAAGAGTCTAAAAGGGAGTTTTTGCCTTGCAGACTAACACGGCAACAATTTATGTGCTGTGCTTCCATGATGCACTGGGTACTTCACACCGATTATCTCATTTAATCCTTAGAATAGGTGTTATTTCACTCATTTTATTCAACCAACTTATGTACTGAGCTCAAGGTCACATATAATAAGAGGTGGTGTCCAGACCCAAACCCAAGCCTGACTGACTCTAGGCTTTTCCACGGCTGCCTCTTTGCAGGGCTGGCCCCTACTTTCAGACAATGTCTGAAGACCAAACCCTATCACCGCAGGCAAGATTCTAAACAAAGATGTTGTCAGCTACCAGACAACATCCTATTTCACAAAACATCAACATAAGGCTACTTTCTGTATTCAATAAACACGATAAAAATCTCTCTCTCCTATGTAGAGTTAATATATGTTTGTTATAGGTCAAGCAGGATGCAGAAAGAAGGATTAAAAATCTTAGCTAATTGAAGATTTGCTTATACCTTATTTTATACAAAAGAAGACTTTCAAAAAAGTTGAACATAAAAATACCTATAAGAGTAATTGTTTTAGATATACCAGAGAGGTTGCCCGTTAAGGTGCTTGTTTTACATGAGGTGGAGAGGAAAGTATTTTCCTCAACACCAAGTGACTTGGCTCAACTTAACAATTAAGTTAGTGTCTAGGGGCAAAGTTTGAAAGCCTCCTTACTGCTCAGTAATTTATGCCACTTCAAAGTAATAGCAATAAGATTAACCTATTTTTAGAGATGTTCAAAGAAAATTGTAATAATGCCCCAAAATAAATTTGTAAAAGCATTTAGGTAGTTTAAAAAGCTTTTTCAAAGAGAAAACAGACATCATAAAAGACTGGTAGATTTTTACCAAATAAAGATTTAAAGACTATGTATGGCAAAATGCAAAAAATAAAAAGTAAAAAGACAAATGAAAAATGAAAGAAAATATCTATAAAACTTATGATAGAAAAGACCATTATTTATGTAATATATGAAGAATTCTCATAGATCCAAAAGAAAATTATGAACTACCAAACAGAAAACTGGGCAAAAGGCACAATTTACAAATGTCAATATCCAATAAAATCTGAAAAATATTCTCTCTCAATCATAAGTAAAGTGCAAATTAAACCATCAGTGAGGCACTATTTTCACCTAAGTGCTACTGAGGAAACGAGGGAGCTGGCACCTACCTTGTTGATCTGACTATGACTTGATGCATAGGAAATTGGACAGTAGCCATCAGAACTTAAAATGTAATGTCCTTTACCAAGAAATTCAACATTTACAGGTTTACCCCAGAAAAAGTGGTACAAATGCACAAGAGGGTTATGCATACAAAGAGGTCCAGTACAGCACTGTCCAAAGCAAACATGAACAGTGTTCATCAACAAGGGACTATTAAATAAATGGTCTATTTCACATCTGTAGAAAAGCAGCCATTTCCACTTCCTATCAGTAGGAAAAAAGCTAGATTATTCAATTAATGTAACTGGGGTAACTGGCTTTCCTTTTGGAAACAATTAAGTTACACCCCAGTTTTCCAAACTGTGTTGCTAATGTTAATTGCATATTTACTGTGCTAAGCACTGTGTGGAGGTATCAGCACACGCCCCCTCTGTGCCTGGCCAGTGTAGAGCACAAAAGACTGACAGCACTGTTTGCAGCACTCTAGATATCCATCACCAGGTTTGTGCCAAGGCCACACTTTCCACAGGCTGCTCTCTCAGCACATGAGTGTGGCAGGGAAGGTAATGCAGGACCCACCGTACGACACAGGACTTTCTTCTGATGGGTGGCTTTGTCTGAGCCTCTTCCTACCCAGCCTTCCTTCCCTCCCTCTCTCCTCAGAGGGGTCAGTCCAGCAGGTAGCAGCTCTCCTACCTGCCCCCAGCTCCCTCCAGCTCCCTCACACAAGCATGCTCTGCAGCAACTCCTGCTCATCTAATTGCTCCTTGGCATCTGCTCCTCAGTCACAACTATTCTAAGCACTTTACAATTACAATCTATTTAATCCTCACAACAAACCTATGAGATATATTCTATTATTATCTTCATTTTACAGATGAAGAAACAGACAGAAACAGTTTAGTACAACTCGTTACAAATCAAGCAGTATGGATCAAGAGTCTGAATTCTTGACCACTACATTACACTGCCTAGTACATTTAAAAATAAACTCCAAATGGAGTAACAGTCCATATACAACCATCATGGTCATTAGTGCTGGTTACCTATATTTGGTTCTCCTCTCCTTCTAGGTAGATGGAAGGATATATTTCCTAATCCCTTATAAGGACTAGTTATGGCTGGTGAATTGTTAGCAGAAGTGACATGTGTCACTTCTGGGCCAGAACTCTTAACTGCCAGGACACGAATCCTCAAAGTTGTCTTTCTATCTGTAATGTTACAGAAATGATGAGCAGCAAAGCCCCCTGCCAGTCCATGATTAGGCAAGTAGCAAGAGAGACCATTACTGTTTTAAACCTGTGAGATTTGAGGATGCTTTGTTACACAGTATAATCTAGCTTATCCTGACTTGATGTGATAACTAAAACTATGTATGTCCTAGACAAGAAGGTAAGAGATTACATAATGCAATACAAATGACAAGAATATCAATTTTATGTAGCAAACAGATTTACTACATAAAAATTTAAAATTTCTATATAATAAAAAATACTAAAAATATTGTAACAACGTGGAAGAAAAAAGGACATATATACACATATATGTATATGTATGTGAAATATGTAACAAAGGCTTAGTATTCAAAATACAGATAGAACTACTAAAATACAATAGGAAAAAGATAATCATCAATTCAAAAATGGGAAAAGAAAATTACACAAGTCCTAGAAAAAAATTAAAAATTAGATTAAATCATTTCTTTTTAATGTGGTAAAAAGAATTACATAGGTCTGTTATGTTTTGACATGGAAGATCACCAAGAAATACTGTTAAGTGAGAAGCATACATTGCAGAATAGAAGAAACATCCAAACTATGTACATACGTTCATTCATTAAACATGCTTTCCTATTCTGTACTTACAATGAGCCCATTAGGCACTTACTATGTGCTAGATATTAATATGGTCTCCATGTAGTATGTTCACAAACACTATACTTCACTGATTGTAGATGCTCAACACACACCAGAAGTGTGCCAGGCACAGGGCAGTGCAATGTGCTCTACAAGGACAAGGTCATGTAATCCTCACGCCCACCTTGCACAACCAGGCACCCTATTGCCAGAGCGGGGGCTATTAAGGATGTGCTGTTCTCTTTCATATGCCCAGGCCCAGAAAAGCCAGACATTAAACCATTAGATGTGGCCACCTCTATGAAGAAGGTAATACAGAAGGACACGGGACTCAAAATATTCCAGTATTTACAATTCTACATGTACAATGAAGCTTCCTGGGCAAACCTTTCCTTTCTGACCCTATTCCTTCCATTCCTCTCCCCAATAGTAACTACTAGCCTTAAGTTGGTTACAGTATTCTCATGAATATTTTTATACTTTCCACTTGAATATTTTACACATTGTATTGCTTTGAATGTTTTAAATTTTATAAAAATGGTATAAAACTGAATGTAGGCACCTACAATTTTTATTCACGTAACACTGTGTTACTAACATTTATCTATACATGTAGCTCTTCCTCATTTACCGACCTGTATTATATTCTATGGTGTGAATACCTGGAATAGGATCTTACAGGTCAAGCAACGGCCACTTGACGAGATTATTACTAAATTGCTCTCCTAAGCAGTTTGTACCTATTTACACTGCCACTAGCAGTGTGTTCCACTCACAACAGTTGGTACCGTCAGCATTTAATTTTTCCCAAGTTAATAAATGTAAACTGTTATCTCACTATTTGTTAATCTTTATTTCCCTGGATCACTAGCCAGGGTGACCATTTTTCATACGTCTATTGGACATTTAGTATTCTGTTTATATCCTTTGCCCATTTTCTATCAGGATATATTTTTCTCACTGATTTTTTTTTAATTTCAAAATATTAAGGGGGTACAAAAGTTTCTGTTACATGGATATCTAGTATAACACAAAGTTGGGGCTTTTAGTGTGCCTGTCACGAGAACAGTATTTACTGTACCTGACAGGTAAGTTTTTACCCCTTACCTGTTTGGTTTCCAATGTCCTTTACATCTCTTTGTGCCTGTGTGTGCTGTTTAGCTGTTTATTAGTGAGCATATGTGGTGTTTATTTTTCCATTCCTGAGATACTTCACTTACAATAATGGTCTCCGGTTCGATCCAAGTTGCTGCAAAAGACATTGTTTTATTCTTTTTGCTCGCTAAGTAGTACTCCATGATATATATACACAACATTTTCTTTATCCACTCAAAAAATGATGGGCACTTAGGTTGATTCCACATCACTGCAATTGTGAATTGTGCTGTGATAAACATGAGTCAGGTGTCTTTTTAATAAAATGACTTCTTTTCCTTTGAGTAAGATACACCGCAGTGGGATTGCTGAAGCAAGAATTGTAAGTCTACATTTATTTCTTTGAGGAATCTCCATACTGTTTTCCACAGAGGTTATACTAATTTGCAGTCCCACCAACAGTGTATAAGTGTTCCTTTCTCTCTGCATCCATGCCAGCATCTATTGTTTTTTGACTTTTTAATGATAGCCATTCCAACAGGGTTAAGGTTGTATTTCACCATGGTTTTTAATTTATATTTCCCTGATTATTAGTGATGTTAAAAATTTTTTCATATGGTTTTTGGCCATTTGTCTATCTTCTCTTGAAAAACTTCTGTTTATGTTTTTTGTCTACTTTTTTTTTTTTTTTTTTTTTGAGACAGAGTCTCACTCTGTTGCCCGGGCTGTAGAGTGCCATGGCATCAGCGTAGCTCACAGCAACCTCAAACTCCTGGGCTCAAGCAATCCTTCTGCCTCAGCCTCCCGAGTAGCTGGGACTACAGGCATGCGCCACCATGGCCGGCTAATTTTTTACATATATTTTTAGTTGTCCAATTAATTTCTTTCTATTTATAGTAGAGACAGGGTCTCACTTTTGCTCAGGCTGGTCTTGAACTCCTGACCTTGAGCTATCCACCCG
>CAUYRT010038733.1:0-16964 GCA_963574885.1 Lepilemur ruficaudatus
AAGCGATCCTCCTGCCTCAGCCTCCCAAGTAGCTGGGACTACAGGCATGCGCCACCATGCCCAGCTAATTTTTTCTATATATTTTTAGTTGGCCAATTAATTTCTTTCTATTTTTAGTAAAGACGGGGGTCTCGCTCTTGCTCAGGCTGGTCTCGAACTCCTGACCTTGAGTGATCCACCTGCCTCAGCCTCCCAGAGTGCTAGGATTACAGGCGTGAGCCACCACGCCCGGCCTCAAACTAGTTTTTAGTAGTAAAGACACTAGAAGCCCAAGGAAAAAAACTTATTAGGCTTACTGGTGTGTTAAACCATACAGGAGGAAAGCATTGTCAAATATGAAATGATGTTTAACTTTCTTTCGGTTATATTTATATAAATATATTGTAAATATCTGCCGCAAGGCTGCGTGAGATTCCTACAGTTCTAGTAGGCCTTGATATATATTATCTATAATAATTATATATACTAAAATTGTGTGTCACAGAAATAACCAAATCTCCTTTACATCTGTAATCATGACTGTTGTGCGATCTTTATCATCCAGTTATTTTCTTTGATTACTCTTAAACAACAATTTATAGTCAGCTGTATTCAAAACTTACTTTTTTAAAAATGTCATGGAAAGAACTAAAATATTTTTTACGACTTCTATTTAAAACATTGCTAATTCTCTTGCTTTGTTTTCCAAAGCCATTAAAGTATTAAGTGAATAACAAAGTTATCGCCAAGATTTAAAACTATTAAAATCCCCCTGGCCCAACCTTATTCATCCTCTCTAGGCCTAAGGACGATCACAAAAGGGACAGGCGTATGACATTATAAGAACTGATTTCAAGAAATGGAATTAGTAAGTTCGATTGGGTCCCCCTGTTGCCTTTTTCTCCACCTCCACCTGGCGCCTACCTGCCAACAATAAAAACTCTCTTGATGACTTCTTAAAGGGACCACAACATTTATAACCTAGAGACTAGATTTTACTCAAGGATTTCCCAGAATAAACTGGCCCCCCTTCAACATTTAAATAATCCTCAGGGCTTCCACCACTACAGCTGAGCTTCTGGGAATCCTGTCCTAGACTCACCTCTCTGGACTCAAAGTTACAGACCCTCCCGAACCTGCTTCCACCAACAGGATTGGAACTCCCTGAAAGTCCAACCCACACGGACACCAGGCTCTGATAATATGCTGGGGTATACAAGACATCTTGCCGTTCTTATCCTTCCTATGCTTCTACCTAACTCACGTACCAAACCTAGTCCCATTTATTGCTCATGCTGGGAGAAGATGATTGTTTCTTTGTTAACCAGTTAGAAAAAAATACAACTAAACTTACACTTCAGGAACGGGCAACTTCTGATGGATTTGACTGGTGGGATTTTAAACTCCATGTGTGGCCATGGTTCTCTTCGTTAACACTTTCCTTAGGGCCCCTGAGGGCTTTGCTTTTAGCTCTCATTTCCCCTCCCCCCCCACTGTCTGGTAACATTCACACAGAACCAAATTTGGGTCCTAACTATTTCTCTCCAGCGCCCTCCCATCCTGCTTTCAAGACTGTTTGTTTACAACCCCCTCCCTTTTAATAATTCAAAATAAACTCCATTGGAAGAGCTCAAGCCCCTTCTCTGCTGGAGGCAGTTGCAGAAGAAAGACCTCCACCCATTATCCCTGTTTCTGAGTTCATTGTTTTTTTTAAATAGAAATTCTAACAACAGAAAGTGGGGAATAAAAGGGGCAGCCTAGTCCAAAGGACAGGAATGAAATGCAAATCTCTCTCTTTACGTTTGCCCGAAACTGGCTTTAGACTTTGTTTTATAGCCTCAAGGAGTTCCTGGGAAGCTCCTGGATGGACAGCAGCGGGGCAAACTCCAGGCCTTACTTTCCTGCCAAAACCATGTCTCGGGGGGAAAAATAGCATCCCTTGCAATACATTTGACTACATTTCAGAGATAACCAAGTCTCTAGGAGCAGAGAAAACGAGAAAGATGGACAACCTGACGTCTCGCTTCCGTTTCATCTGACAACAATCACTGTTATTTTTCCTTCTGTTTGTCCCCATTAAATCAGCAGGCCACTTGGCCTCAGGGCAGGCACCCCCTTCTCTTTCTTTGGGATGCCATTCTGTCTCCTTCCTCTCCCTCTCTTCCTTCTCTCTTTCTCTTTCTCCATCTAAAAGGATGAAATAAACATTTTTCTATTTATATATCTTAATCTCTGCATGAGAAATCGTTCCCCACCCACTGTGAGCACCTACTAGGCTTTCCACCCTAACAGTGATCACTCAATAGATATCATTAACTAAAATTTGCACAGTTGTTAATCTAATATTAGCCTTAAATCAAAGTTCATTTCCAACTTCCCAAATTGTCTTTATTAAACTATAAATTTCTTGAGGAAAACAATAAAGTCATCAACAGGACATGGTCTAAATTTTTAAAGAGAAAATTGCATAGATAACTAATCATGACCCACTATGGGAAGCGCTGTCATCCTAGGGGTAGGTAATAACCATTATCAAAAAAGCGACTGACTCAGCAGTTTCCATTTCCTCTTCTCACCCTCCCCAGCTCTCAGAAGAACCCAGCTGTCGGAAACTGAATCACGAACGGGAAGGGGGTTCCCCAAAAACGTGAGCGAGGGAATGCAATTTGGGGTAACAATCGAGGGCTGGGAGGCAGAGAGGAAGGGGTGAGGCAGAGGGATTGTCTAATGTGGAGTTCCTGATGAAACAAGTGACAGAAACTCCTTCATCTGTAATCAGTAGCGACATGGGATGATACTTGGATGCCAAAGCCCCAGCGAAACCTACCATTGCCCCTGACCTTGCCTTCGCTGCTTCTCCTGCACAACCAGCATTAGCAATCGTAGGGATGGGATGGAAACAGAGCCCGGGTGTCATAAAAGAAGTAATCCTGCAGACACCTAGGAAGGACAGAATTGCAAAGGTGTGGTCTTGCTTTGCTTCTGTCTGATGTCCTCCGTTGTTCTCCAGTATCCAATATATCAACTCTAACCCTATTTGGGGGAATTCAAGGCCCTTCCTGGTTGGCCCCAATTTAGCTTCATCATCCATACTCACCCCATCGCTCTGCAGCTCCCCTGACCTGCTCCTGCCGCCCTCTGAGCCCACAACGTCACCCCTGGGACTCTGTGTCTGCTGGACCTCCATCTCCCAGCCCTTTTGTATGTTTAAACCCTGCGTGGCTTTCCAGACCCAACCAGCGTTCCAGCCCTTCCATGGAGCCTTCCCTCACCCTGCCCCGGGAGGTCATTTCTTCCCCTGGTGGTGTTCTGAGCTTTCCTTTCTTTCTCTCCTAGGAGTCCTAGCGCTTTCTGCTAAGGGCTGTGATTACCTGTGCACATACTCTACCTGCCCCTACTAACCTGGCTTCATCTAGAGGACAAAGGCCATTAAAAACCACCAAATCTGTTATTATAAAATGTGAGGTATGCTTATTAATTATGAAATAAAACATAAAGCACAGAAAAGAAAAAACATATAGATCCATCTGAGAAGGTAGACCCTTTCACACCACTGAAATTACACATTGAAAAGGAGGAGAAAAAAATCTGCCGACTGGGCATTATTTATGTAAGTATTGTATAGGATTCTTAAAACTGTTGAGAGAAATGGGAAATCTAGACTTCATTTTAGCAAAGGTCATTGGACAGAAAATTTAGTATATTTATTAAAAATTGCTTTCAGATTAACCAACTGACAACAGCCTACTTTTCAACCTGTGATGTTGTAAATGTTTTAAAACAAAATTTGTTCATAAATTCATGGACTGACCAGGAAGGTAATGAACTTTCACGAAATAAAATGAGAAAAATTCAGAGAAAGAATAAGAAAATTAATCACCCATAGACTTATCACACAAATATAAGCGCTATTAATTCTTTAGGACATTTATTTCCAATGCTTTTTATTTTTTCATGCCTATGTTTGGTATGGGAAAAATATATATATATGTGTGTGTGTTCAATTCTTCATCTTGTACAATTTGTACTATTTTTATCTTGCTTTTTGACCACTGATGTTATATTTATGCCACTTCATTTTTAAGCACTTAATAAATAATCCAGTGGATATCCTATAATTTACTTTATAATTTTCTGATAGAGAAAAATTCAGATTTGCTTATTTTATTTTTTCCTATTTTTTTTTATAGGGATGAGGTTTTGCTTTGTTGCCTAGGCTGGTCTTAAAGTCCTGGCCTCAAGCAATCCTCCCACCTCAGCCTCCCAAACCACTGAGATTACAGGCATGAGCCACTGTGCCTGGCCCTTTTTTAAAATAAATTTTTATTTTTAATTATTATGGATACTTAACAGTTACACATATTTATAGGGTACAGGTAATGTTTTGATACAGGCAGACAGTGTGCAATGATAAAATCAGGGTAATTGGGGTATCCATCACCTCAAGCATTTATCATTTGTGTTAGGAACATTCAAATTCCACTTTATCTTAAAATACACAATAAATTGTTAACTATAGTCTCCCTGTTGTGCTGACTACTAGATCTTATTCCTTCTAACTACATTTTTGTACCCTTTAGCCAGCCCCTCTTTATCCCCTCCCTGCCCACTACCCTTTTGAGCCCCTAAGAACCATCACTCTACTATCTCCTTCAGTTCAATTTTTTCTTTGGCTCCCACATGAGTGAAAACATGTCATATTTGTCTTTCTGTGCCTGACTTATCTCACTTAACATAATGCCCTCCGGTTCCATCCATGTGGTTGCAAATGACAGGATTTCATTCTTTTCATGGCTGAATAATATTCCATTTTGTATATACACATTTTCTTCATTCATTCATTGATGGACTCTTAGGTTGATTCCAAATCTTGGTTATTGTGAATACTGCTGCAATGAACACAGGCCAGCAGATCGCTTCAATATGCTGATTTCATTTCTTTTGGATATACATCCAGCAGTGGGATTCCTGGATCATATGGTAGCTCTATTTTTAGATTTTGAGGAACCTTCATACTGTTCTCCCTAGTGGTGGTACTAATTTACATTCCCATCAATAGCATGTGAGGGTTTTTTTCACCACATCCTTGCCAGCATCCGTTATTGCCTGTCTCTTTGATAATAACCATTTTAACTGGGGTGAGATAATGTCTTATTATAGTTTGATTTGCATTTCTCTGATTAGTGATGTTGAGCAGTTTTCTACATACCTGTTGGCCATTTTTATGTCTTCTTTTGAGAAATGTCTATTCAGATCTTTTGCCACCTTTTAAGACAGATTATTTTTTTGCTATTGAGTTGTTTGAGCTCCTTATATACTCTGGTTATTAATTCCTTGTCAGATGGGTAGTTTGCAAATATTTTTCCCATTCTGTGAGTTGTCTCTTCTCTTTGTTGTTTCCTTTGCTTTGCAGAAGCTTTTTATCTTTCTGTGATTCCATTTGTCCATTTTTGCTTTTGTTGCCTATGCTTTTGAGGTCTCACTTAAGAAATCTTTGCCAAGACCAATGTCCTGGAGTGTTTCCCCAATGTTTTCTAGTAGTTTCAGTGTCAAGCCTCATATTTCAGTCTTTAATCTATTTTGATTTGACTTTTGTATATGGTGAGAGATAGGGATCTAGTTTCATTCTTCTGCATATGAATATCCAGTTTTCCCAATACCATTTATTGAAGAGACTGTCCTTTCCCCCAATGAGCATTCTTGGCATCTTTGTCAAAAATGAGTTGACTGTAAATGCTCATGATTTCTGGGTTCTCTATTCTGTTCTATGGGTCTATGTGTCTGTTTTCATGCCAGTGTTCTTTTGGTTACTATAACTTTGTCATATAATTTGAAGTCAGGTAATGTGATTCCTCCAGCTTTGTTCTTTTTTGCTCAGGATGGCTTTGTCTATTCTGGGTATTTTGTGGTTCCATAGAAATTTTAGGATTTTTTTTTTTATTTCTGTGAAGAATGTTATTGGTATTTTGATAGGGATTACATTGAATCTGTAGATTGCTTTGGGCAATATGGACATTTTAATGATACTGATTCTTCCAATCCCTGAACATGAAATATTTTTTCCTTTTTTTGGTGCCCTCTTTATTTCACTAATGTTTTATAGTTTTCATTGTAGAGATCTTTCACTTCTTTGGTTAATTTTATTCCTGGGTATTTTATTTTAGATTTGATTAGAGTTATGATACTGGGTTAGATAGCTTTATGTTTGAAGATGTCTCCATATTTGGATTGTTTCCATAGAACTCTTTCCTAGAAATGTTTTTCTAGGTTTTAAAGGCTGTAATTATTTTTAGGCTCCTGACATATTGACACCCACCTATGAAGAATCTTCCTGACCCACAGCTAGTGTTTAACCTAGTGCCCTAGTCACTCCATGACTGTTTGATGACTAGACAAATGACTGAAACATGACTTCATGCTTTGTTCCTCCAGCTGGGAATTCCTTAATTCAGTCCCTTGCATCTGGGGTTGGGGGGGGGGGCCTTGTGTGACTTTCCACAGCATCAGCATGTCTACCCTGTCCATGAGATTAGAGCAGCTGAGGAAGCACAGAGTTTTAGCTCAGTGGGAAGGAACAGGGCCCAAGAGTCCATGCATAGATCAGGTCTTATGAGAAGGGACCAGCTAAGAATAACCCTGTGTTGACACACACCCCTTTCCTCACACTCACAGGAGAAACCATTTCCCCACCAGACCAGAAGTAGTCATGAGTTGAGAGCTGAGACTTATAGCTCAGAGATGCTATTCTTGGATATCCTGAGCCCCTGTGGTCACCAGGAACCCTGAGTTGTGCAACACTCAGCACGACCACATCACTATGCTTAAAAATTTCCCTCCTCACCCCCGGATTCCATTTCCCCATCCGCCAGAGCTGCCTATAAAGGGAAGGGGAGATGCCTTCAGACTCCAGAAGGACACAGGCAGCAGTGAGTGCCCAGCCCACTCTTGGCTTTGCCGACACTCGAGCCCGCATCCCATCATCTGCTCAGAATCATGAAGGTCTCCATGGCTGCTGCTGCCATCTTCCTCTGCACCATGGCCCTCTTCAACCAGGTCTTCTCTGCACCATGTGAGTCTGGGTGGTTGTTGTGGGTGTCCCCACTCTCTGGCCAGGATTAGACCACATCAGTCTTTTGTTGTGGCCTGAGAGCCCCCAAGAGAGAACAGAGAACTTCTGACAGGGCTACAAAACATCTTGGTCTTTCTCTGCAAGACTTTTATTTCATCTCTGTTCGTCTCTATCAGGGGTCTTAGCTCTCCTACTCCACAGGTCTGAGAGTCAAGGCAGGGGTAGGGGAGTTAACAGTCCTTTGTACAGATGAAAAAAAAACAGGGTTCTACTGAGTTAGCAAGAGGTAGAGTCCAGGTCCGGTTGCTTCCTAGTGGGGCCATTCATTTACCTGCCCACCCTAGGTCTCCCAGGAGCTCTGTCCCTTCGATATCATGTGGGAGGTGTCTGGGGATTCTCTTTTGCTGGGTTATGACTTCTTGAACAAGATACAATTCCCTAAAGAGAGATTAGATGCAAGAGTCTGCCAGGATATCTGGATCACACACAGAGAGAGCCCACTGTGAAGAGTCAAAGGAAAGAAGAATAGAGACAGAAACAAGACAGGGACAGGGACATTTCTGGGCAAAAATGTCCAGTTGTCTTCCAGTGACCTGGTCTCCGTTCCTCACCTTCTCAGGGCTCAGAAGCTGGCTTGCCTTTTCTTCTGACCTATGACTCAGGCTCACTCTGTCCCTTCCTCCACAGTTGGTGCTGACACCCCGACCGCCTGCTGCTTCTCCTACACCTCCCGGCAGACTCCACGCAAATTCATAGTTGACTATTTTGAGACCAGCAGCCAGTGTGCCAAGCCAGGTATCATGTAAGTACCAGTCTTCTTGCCCGATTCTGGGGTGCCAGGGTCTAGCCTGAGGGCCGAGACAGGCCAGAGGAGCCATCCTGGAAAGTCCCAGCCTTTTAAGCCCTATCAAGTGTACAGGACCCAGGTCTCTGAGGTGTGACCTGACTTGGGGGATGGGGAGAGGATGTTATAGAGTCGGAGAGGGCTGCCCCAGCCCAGAGGGAAGGGACGGCAAGGAGGAGGCAGCAGGATCCTCTGAGGGCCCCCCTCTTTAGGCTGAGACAGGCAGAGGCTTCCTGAGAAAGTGGGCAGGTCCTGAGCTGCCCAGGACAGTGGGATGGAGGGGCCACAGTGGGCCCAGGATCCCCCTGCTGGGTTGCTCAGGGTTTAATCCTTCCACCCTTCTCCACAGCTTCCTAACCAGGAGAGACCGACAGATCTGTGCCGACCCCAGTGAGGCCTGGGTGCAGGAATACATCACTGACCTGGAGATGAATGCCTGAGTGGCCTCCGTGGGGAGCAGGGGCCCGAGCCTCGGAAACGCCCCTGTAACCTCCACAGCTACCTCTCCTGTGGACGGGTTGTTGCCAAACAGTCACACTCTGGGACTCTTCTTAACTTAAATTTTAATATTTAATATTTATAATATAAATATATTATTTAGTTTTTATAATTTATTTTTTTATATCACACTGTTTGTGACTATTTGCTCTAAGAGATCCTGGGACACCTCCTTTGCCACCCTTTCCCTCCACTTTGCTCACACTGTGGTTGGTGAGAATTGAGCGGCTACCATCAGCTTGTCCTAGGCAGACATGGCACCAAAGCCACCAAACTGACAGATACGTATTGGATGTTTTTGTTTAGCCCAGGGAAATAATAAAGATGCTCTTTTGAAAGATAAACCAGCATTGAGTTTGGTTTTATTTTTCTGCAAATAAGAATCACTGGTTAAGAGGAACAAACAGGCGAAGAACAGGAGGATGTGAAATGGTGGGAAACTTGGGGAGATGGAAGGGGGGGCTACCACAGTCACCCCACTCCACACTGCAGCAGTTCTGGAACATCAAAAGTATGAGTATTTTATAAGTCAAATCCTACTGCACATGCTCTAGGAAAATTCACTACTCGGATGGATACCATTAAGCACAGTATTCTGTAGTGCAAATTTATGCTAAATCAAGCTTTCTTCATAACAGTGGCTAACATTTTTGAGCACGCTAGGCCGAGTGCTTTTTAGGCATTGTCCATTCAATCCTGCAATGCAATAGTCCAGCGGAGGTACCATTAATATCTCCATCAGACAGAAAAGAACCCCAGGGCTCAGAAAGGTTAGGCAACTCGGCCAAGATCAACAGCAGGTTAAATGGTACAATCGAGTTTCAAAACTAGACTTTTATTTAACTACAGACTATGCTCTTAACCACTCTTATTTCCCCAAACATGATCCACTTATACTCAAATCATAAGCAACGATTGTTTAAGCCATTCACATCAGAATCTCTAGGTTTGAACCTGGGAATCGATATTTTTACCACGCTTATCAGCATGTTAATGACTGAGAACCTCTGAATTAATCAGTGGGATTCACCATTCTTTTCCAAATGTGGTATGTATCTGTATGTGGCAACAGGCATACTGTACATCATTTCTCTAGAATCCATGCTCCACAAAATAAATGGCTAATGTTAGAGAAGGAAAAGACAGCCAGTGTCGATGTGGAGCAGGATTCTGTTTATATTATAGTTTTACTGTGAACAGCCTGTTATTTAACAGATGGATTGCTTAAGCTGTTAAGTATAAGAAATGTACACTGAGCTAGGGTCCTTTTTGCAGGAGAACAATTCAAAAGACTCATGCAAAAACCAAACATATATCAATTTTTATGAACCATGATGATTCCATTGTTTAAAATGACCTAATTGTTGTATCCAAAATTGTATAGAATTGTGGTGATCAGTCTTTAAAGTGTAATTAAACATCACTGTACAGCAAATATAAAAATGCACATGCCATTTGATCTACATAAAAACGGACTTGATCCCATTTCTAGGAATCTATTTTATAGAAACACTGCCAAAGGATAGGCATATGTAGACACAAGGATGTTCTTTGCATGGTCGGTAAAAAAGCAAACAAATGGAAACAGTCATCAGTCAGGGAGTAAATTAGTAGAGGATTAAGATGCCCATCAGTAGAATATGCTGCAGTCAGTAAAAAAGGATAGCACACATCTATATCTATGGAAAGTGTCCATGACATTACATGCAAAAGATATCTCTATTTACATTTAATATATGCATGTATGTTCTACATATATGCCACAGAACTGTTGAGAATATTATTTTTGTATTTAAGAAGCTAAGTATATATATTTACATAGGTAAGCGTTTGGAAAGATACAGAGCAAATAGCTAACTGTAGTTTCTTAGAGGGAATGGGATTTTATTTTATTTTTTTAGGAATAGGCATTTTTCCTTTTTATTTTCTATACTTTAAAAATTTTGATTTTATTTTTCAGTGAACTTATATTGCTTACCTCTCTGGTCTCATCCTACCCTTCCCTTTGGTGAGTGACATTCCATCTGTTGGAACCCCTTTCTGGTTGAGATTCTGAGTTGACATAGTTGACAGAGGGGACATAGCTCAGCCTGGCTTGCAGAGTTGTGATGCCATGATGGCTTTTAGAGCATGAGGGCAAAGCAACAAACAAGTCCTCTTGACCAACACACACCCACACCCAGACCCCTTCTCCCATGCAACATTTTACAATCCCCTTCCATTACAAAGGGCCCCATTCCCCACACCATTACCACCCACACCCTTGTAAGTATGAAGGTACTACCAGGAGAGAGGGAGGAGCGGCCTCTGTCCCCAGAGAAGCAGTGAAGGTGTTGTCATTTCTAATTTATTAGCTTGCAGAAAAAAATCTCAGGACAGACAAAATTTGCCTGGAGGCACTGAACTGTTCCTCAAAGTCCAGAAACCCAAAGCTAAGTAAGAAGTTGAACCACGCCCAACATTCCCTAAATCCAAGTGCGAACAAACAGTAAATTGAACAAAGACCCCTGTTAGGGAACAGGGAGAATGGGGATTGCATTGTTGGCCAGTTCCTAGGGGCTTTCAGCGTCTGAGACTCGACCAGGACCCTTGCTCAGCCTCTCTGGCAGTTGCTAGCTCTCCTCCTTGGGGGAATGTCTTCCATGGACACATCTGAGATGTGCAGTGTGGGCTGCTGTCTTCCTGTCTGTGTCAATTAGCCTGGGGTTGCTTTAGGTATTGAGCAATCGATGGCTGTGTGGGGCCAGTCTTGTGGTTTGTTCGGCAACGTAACTCCCCTCTAATGCTTGTAGGCTTCTATTTGCTTCTGATCAATTCCCTGGGCTAGGTAACCAGAGGCAGGGAGGTTGTCCAGTCATATAGTTTGCATTTTTACTAGGGTCGGGAATGCACACATCCTAACACAGACCTCAAGCTGTAGCCACCCCTACAACTCCCAGAGCCCAGTGAGAGGCCCCTGCCTCCAGCTTGGCCCCTGTGGAGGTGCAGGGCCACTTGTGGAGGTGATGAATGTTTGACTTTTGGCCCAAAGACACAACCTCCCTCTACCTTCACAAAGAGCCGATTGGCTACTTTAAGTAAGGAAGATAATAGTTCATAGAGTGAAAGGCTGCGGGGGCAGGGGGGAATGGTTGGACCCCAGGTTTATTTCCTGTTAGGTCTCTCACCTCCCTGTCTCTGCTCATACTTTATCTTAGAGTAATAAATCTTGCATTTACAGCCCTTTGAGACTCTGGGTTACTGAGTTCTCCAACAGCAGGCTGGAAAGGCCTTTTTCAGCAAAGCCGAATTTTTTCCTTTTCTGATTTCAAATGAGCCCATTACAAAGTAGCCTAAACTGTTTCTTAAAGGACCTTACTAAGAAGTAACTACTAAATTCCAATATTCCACATCTTTCCCATCAAATTCCTTAATGCTGTAGCCTTAGTGTTTGGCACCAAAACACGACAGACCACAGTTGACCAGCAGCTACGTCATCTTGTAATGGTGGTTCTCCAACAGTCGGTGCCCATATCGCATTGTGAACATCTCCTAGGAACGTGCTAGAAATGTAACTTCTAAGCTCCTCTCCCCCTTTAGGCAGTGGGGCCCAGAAATCTGTACCAAACCTCTGAATAACTCTGGTGCACGCCCAAGTTTAAAAACCACTTCCATGTAACAAGGGTCCCAACAAATGACTGCCTATGTTTTCAGTTCAACCAATTCCACGGGTCAGTTAGAGGCAGTGACAGACCCTGCATCTCTGTACAGACACAGATCTCTGCACCTCTCAGGATGCCGGCAGTTATAAGGAGGAAAACAAGCAAACCTAACGCAAAGAGGCTTGAATAAATGCACTAGGTGGCCCCCGGCAAGCCTGGATGCAGCCCCCGGCTGGTATCCCATGGGCCCTGTTTGCTTTTCTTTCTGACCTGCTTCCTATCTGAGAGGCCCAGGGTGGCTGCCGGCACCTGCTAGTGTTACACGGCTTGTTATTCATTTCTTGCAGAGAAGAATTGTCCCCAGTGGGGAAAAACAAATCACTAGGTTCTTTCGGATTTGATGGACTTAGGAACCCTATTCTTAACCAATAGCTGTGGTTATTAAGAACGGGTTTCATTGATTTGCACAAGTCAATCAAGGTACACCTTTGGCTCTGAGAGTTGGATAGATCGTACATACACCTAAAGTCTGAGAACTGTGGGGAAGGGTGGCTTCCCAAAGGAAATGTGGGTTTCTGGCATCAGGAAGGATGTGGAATAGACGCTAGTCAGAAAAAAACGTTTTCACTATAATGTGTTTGTCTTTTTCCTGTTGATTGTTTTCGTGATGCATAGAAGGCACTAATACTTTGCACGTGATGAACGTTTCTTCTCATTTGCTGTCTAGATTAGAAACTGTTAGTCTTCCACCTTCCTGAATTACTTACTTTTTAAAGAAAAGCTGCTAATTTGTGTGTTTCCTGATGCCCTGGTAAATGACTATTGCCCAAATCTGAGGCTAACAAGACATTAAGTTCTTCATGATGTCAAAGTAACCACCAGAAAATGGGGCCACACAGCACTCTAGAACCTGCTACAAGGGTGGAACTGGCCCTGCCACAAGCTGCCCACCCTCTTTCATACAAGCCAAAGCCCAGGGGCTGGAGGAGGTAGAGGATGAGAGAACTGCTAGAACAATGAGTCCTCGCAGGGATTGCCCATATTAGGAAGAAAGGGGAGTCCTTTAATATTGGACAAAAGGGTGGACAAGAGGGGACACCTCATACTTGCAGCTTCTATTTCCTTTCTTTCCTGGAAACAGCACCCACACAAAAAAAATTTTTTTTGACGACATCCCCAGACACTGGATGGGTCCTGATTAAAATAAGCCAAGTTGCATCTTGGGTTTTTTAAACTTATTCTTATAACATAAGCATTTCTCATGTCACTGTGTTTTTTGTGAACACTCACCAATGACCAATTAAGTGAGGATACAATAATTTTCTTATCCATTTCCATATAATGGGTCACTTAAATTTTCACTTGCTGTAAATAGGCTGGGGACCAAATGTCCTTATGCTTAGACTTTTTCCACATTTGAACTTATTTACATAGGGAATAGATTTCTAGACATGGACTTTCTTGGTCAAAGGCTAAGCACATTTTAAGGTTCTTTATGCATATCAGCACCCATATCAAACACATCATTATGTCCTCTGCTTAATGCACACCGGAGGCTTGAATGAGTGGGTGTCTGAAAGTCTGGCTGGACTATCAGAGTCCTTAGCCCAGGCTTCACCAGCTCTGTCCACCCAGGTGTATTTTAAGTTGGGACGTGCTGCTCAGGACTCCTGGCATCATTGCATCGGTCACGTCTGTGCTGTTAGAACAGCGGTGGAATGACACAGAAGTTTCTGCTCTGCCAGGGGAAACTGTGACTACAGAGTTTTAGTGAGAAGGAACCAGCTAAGTGTGGTCCTGGGGTCACACCAAGATCTCACCTCCTCTCGCTGTAGAAACCACTTCCCTATAAACAGCCCCAAGTGAGCACTTAAAACTATTCTTGCAAATACCATGAGCCCTGTGGTTACCCAAGACCCCCTTGAGTATGCAAGTCAACAAGATACCATCGTGCTTAAAAACTTCCTCTCTCATCACCCCCAGTTTCCATGTTCCCAGGGCTTACCTGTTCAGAGAAGGAGACACAGCTTGGACCCCAGAAGGAGGCTGGCGACAGTGAGCACCCAAGGCCTATCTCTTCTGCCCACACTCTTGGGCCCTCACTCACAAGGGCCCCCTGTTCCTGGACCTCCTCCCATAAGTCTGTCCTCCTGCCTCTTGTTGTTGCTCCCCCACTCTCAGACTGGGGTCAGACTCCATCACCAAAGTCTTATGGACAGAAGTAGCCAGGTGAGACAGAGAACTTACTTCCCAAGGGATTTTCAAAATGCCTGTTCAGGGGCCTTTTCTTTCCAAAAGAGTTTTAGCTTTCAATCTTATACAGCTCTCAAATTCTATCTTGAAGTCAGGGTGGGCCTTGTCCTATTTGGGGAATGAGGAAATTGAGTAGGTCTTCAACAAGAGGCAGAATCCAGCTACCATTGCTTCTCTGTGGGCAGTTGAATAATTAAATCATCTCAGTTCCACCTCATAGATGACTCACAGAGATAGGCTCTAGCTGGAAAAATCTCTTCTTAGACCACATCAAGTTCTTCCAATAGAGCGGGAAACAAGGGGTAGATTGTCCAATTAGCTGCATTCCATGCAGAGGGGCATAGAGATCAAACCTAAGAAAAGAAACAGAGGGGGAAAGAGTGAAACAAAAACTCCCCACCTTCCTTCCAGTTTCCATCCCAAATCCTCACCCCCGAACAGTGTTGTCTCCATCTACTTTCTTCTGATTTCATCCCTGGGCAGAAGGAGCTGCTCACTTGTCCCCATGAAAAATGACTCAGGCTCAAGTTGTCCCTTCCCTCAGAGTGGCCCCGGCCCTCAAGCATCTGCTGCTTTTTCTGTGACCCCCAGCAAACCCCTGGCAAAATGGTAGATGACTATGATGAGACCAGCAGCCTGTGCCAGGATCGGGAGAGAGGCAGGACATGTAGGGACAGAGCCAGTGGGACCAGCCAGTGGATGAGGGCCACTGTGGGAAGCCCAGACCTCTGAGGTCCTAGCTAGTGGCAGGACACAGGGAAAGGCCACAGAGGTATTTCCTGGCTGGGGCCTGCAGAGAGCCAGGGCAGAGCTGACCCAGTTAGAGGGAAGGGAGGAGGAAGTGATTCTAGGCAGAGGCTGCCTGAGGAGACCTCCCACGTCACTGAGGGGAGCTCTAGGGATGAGGTTGGGGAAATGGTGCTGAGAACGTGGGCAGGCCCTAAGCTAGCCAGGGCATCTAGAGGGAGATGGCGTGGGCCCAGGAATTCTTTGTTAATTCCTCAATTTTTATAACTGTCCCTTTTTACAGCCTCCAAATGAAGAGGAGTGGCTGCCAATGCCACTGGGTTCTGGTGCCAAGTGCATCCCTGACCTTGGAGCTGAAGCCCTGAGTGCCCTGGAAGCAACAAGAAACCAGTTACCTCTGTGGAGAGATTAGGAAGCAGGACCTGAGCCCAGGGATTTCCTTCAACTCAAACCTACCTCCACTATGGGATGGTCACCAAGCAACCACACTCTGGGACTCCTAACATAAATTCTAATCGATTTCAACTATTTAATGTTTGTGACATATTTCCACGTGTTCTTGACTGCTTGCTGGAAGAGATCCCACAACCCTTTCTACACCCCCTCCTCAGCCCCTCCAATCACATAGTGTTTGACACATACTCAGCGTGTAGGTCACGTTTAGCCTTTTCTAGAGGAAGTTGTTCCAAAACCATCAACGAACAAATATTTTTAGAACGTTATTTACCATTTCTGTGTTCAGCTGTGTGAAATAATGAGTTTCCTTTGAGTAAATCAGTCTTAAAAGTTTTGGTGACTCTATTGGCTTTGTTTTGTGACAAAGTGGCAGAGTGGGAAGAGAAGGAAAATCTGCAAAGGGGAAATATAAGTTTATTGTTCTCATAAGTCAAGCTTTCTTAAAAATCATTCATTGTCCCTTAAACTCTGACAGTTTCACCAAGGGCTAAATACTATTAATGTCCCCATTTGATAGAAGAGGAAATGTTGGCTCAGAGTTAAAACAAGTTGCCCATGGTCACGCAGCTAACAAACCCTAGGCAATGTTGCTCAAGCATCCAGAATCACCTGAGATGGTTGTTTTTAAAGTGCTCACAATAGAATTTCTTGCAATTGGATCTGAGAATCCAGATTTTTACTAAACACCCAAGTGATTTACATGTAGACTAAACACCAAAAATTACTGAATCAGTCAATAAGAATTTAACCATCTTTTCAATAACGTGCATACGGTAAGACACACTTTACCTGGATATTATTTCCCTAGAGTCCATGCTCTGCAAAATCAGTGGCTAACATTACATAAATAAAAGATAGTCAGCCAATATATGCAATGAGACTTCCGTTGTGAATGTCGAATTATTTATGAAACTGATTATCTAGATCGAGGTTAGCAAACCATGGTCCTCAAAGCAAATGCAGCATGCCTGTTTTTGTAAGCAGTTTTGTTGAAATATAGCCATGCCCACTCTTTTGCATATTGTCAAAGGCTTTCCCTTTACAATACATATTGTTGCAACAGAGACTATAAGGTCAAAGACGACAAAAATATTTACTATCTGGCCCTTTATAGAAAAAGTTTGCTGACCCCTGGTCTCCATTATGTTTTCAAGCATAAGAATCTTAGATGAAGTCTGGCACGGTGGCTCACGCCTGTAATCCTAGCACTCTGGGAGGCTGAGGCAGGCGGATCGCTCAAGATCAGGAGTTCGAAACCAGCCTGAGCAAGAGCAAGACCCCGTCTCTACTATAAATAGAAAGAAAGAAATTAATTGGCCAACTAAAGATATATATAGAACAAATGAGCCGGGCATGGTGGCACATGCCTGTAGTCCCAGCTACTTGGGAGGCTGAGGCAGAAGGATTGCTTGAGCCCAGGAGTTTGAGGTTGCTGTGAGCTAAGCTGACGCCACGGCACTCACTCTAGCCCGGGCAA
>CAUYRT010038734.1:0-33268 GCA_963574885.1 Lepilemur ruficaudatus
AAGCTGAAATTTTAGATTTTTGTTATTTTAGATCTTTCTTTTTTTGTTATTATATGGATTCAATGCTATAAATTTCCCTCTGAACACTTAAAAAAAAAAATTTAAAATAAAAAATTAGCCAGGCAAAAAAAATCTTGAAAATATTCTACATTTTGTTTCAAATGCTTTATTGTTTTGATCTTCAAATTCATGTCTACAATCCATTTGAAATTGCTTTTAAAAAATATATGGTTAGCTGTTAAAAAAAAAAAAAAAAGTATTGCAAGAAACTAGAAATCAAACATGATACCAATAAGAACAAAATGTTTTGTGATAAGAAATTCCTATATCATTAATTCTGATGGTTAATTCAGGCAATCATCTGTCATTAACAATAACAACAAAGAATATTCTATAGCACAAAATGGCTGGTGCTGATGACATCAACCAAACCAAGGGAGAGAATCTCTTCTCCTTTGTTTTTCTTCTTCTTTGCCTCCCCCCACAATTATACTAGTTTTTCTCAATAACTATTTATAGACTTAGCAATTTATCTGATCCTCTTAAACATATTTGTACTTTCAAAATATACTATATATCTTAAACTGATAAATTCCATAAATTACACAATGGTAGAATACCTAAAATATTAAACTTACTTTGCCCTAAAGCTACCTGTTTCAAACATTTCAAAATAATCCTGGTTTTGGTCATAAAGTAACAAAAAGTAGCAAACCAAAACCCATGAAGACCATTCGCAACAAATGGAAACAAGGTATTCCCCTACAAACACCAAAATATGAAGGGGTGGAGAGAAAGGACCAATAGCAGTAAAGTATGCATGCTGTTGGGATCTGAATAGGAGAAAGCAGAGGGAAGCAACAAGGTATCAGATGGACCTGAGAACAAAAGATCCCCAAAAAGTCAATAGATACCGCAAAAGGCAGCAAGCTAATTTAAAACACCAGGCCAAACCAGCAGTGGTCTTGCCTACTCTGATAGTAAATGGATATACGTGACCCACAGTAAGACATAAAGGAGCTCAAATAATCTGAACCCTATGAAAAAGTACCACCCCAAATTACAATGAACATAATTTTTACTTTACTTCACCTTTTGGTTAGGAAAAACAAAAAGAAGCCGAAAATACTTAACAGAAGGACAATGGTTTAGCCTTTAAAGTTGCCACTGACTGCTCATGCAGACAAATGATATTATGTTGCCAAGTAAGATTCTTATTTCATTAATTCCAACAACAACATGTATCTTAGGAAGGCCACACAAATAAAAACTGTAAGAATCGATCCCTGGTCTCATAAGCTGGGCTGGTCAGTTATAACAATAACTAATGAAGTGCATATGAAACTACCCTAGCACATATGATAGTTTTAATAAATATAAGAGATTTGATTACTATTTTCAAAGCATTAATCATTAAATCTTACCTCTCTTAACTCTCCAATTCTCCGAAGTGCTTTATCCTGACTCTGACTTAATATACCCTTTAATTAAAAAAAAAAAAGGCTAGTTAAATAACAGCATGACATAGTAATTCAAGCAAGTAAAAAAAATTATTTTTAAAATTATTACAATTGTTTATCCAAAAATAACCTGAGGATGGAAGAATGAAAATGTTAACAATGTGCCCATGTTGAAAATCTGTTCAAAGTTAAATCAGGCCAGGTACAGTGGCTCATGCTTGTAATCCCAGCATTTTGGGAGGCTGAGGCAGGAGGATAGCTTGAGGCCAGGAGTTCAAGACCAACCTGGGTAACACTGCAAGACCCCATCTCTACAACTACAAAAAATAAAAAAAAACTAGCAAGGTGTTGTGGCTCTCACTAGTAGTCCCAGCTGCTCAGGAGGCTGTGGCAGGAGGATCACTTAGGAGCCCAGGAGTTCAGGGTTATAGTGAGCTATGATTGTGCCACTGCACCCAAACTTGGGTGACAGAGACCCTGTTTCTTAAAATGAGTAAATAAACAAATAAATAAAAGTTAAATCATAACGCCATAGAACTGTTCTGCATCCTGGCCATAGTAGTGGTTATACAACTCTATACATTCGTTAAAATGTGTAGACATGTAAACCAAACAAAAAGTCAATTTTAATATAGGTTAATTTTTAAAAAACTATAAAAGTTAAATCAAATTCCAAATGCAACTTATCTCATTGTAGCCTATAATGTGTGGGATATGTCAATTACCAGCCTATTCTAAAAGCTTCTATGACTTAAAAACAAAATAGTTCTTGTCTATATTTAAACAAACAAAAAAAAAAATCCCAGGAGAAACTTGTAAAGAGAACATTAAATAACTAAATTAGCAACGATACATTTTAAAAAATCAAGCTAAAAGAGTAATATTGAAATTTGAAATGAGGCCGGTGAGGTGAGGTGAGGTGGCTCATGCCTGTAATCCTAGTAGGAGGCTGAGGTGTGAGGATCACTTGAGTTCAAGGAGTTCAAGACCAGCCTGAGCAAGAGCAAGACCTCATCTCTACAAAAAATAGAAAAATTAGCTAGGTGTGGTGGCGCACACCTATAGTCCCAGCTACTTGGGAGGCTGTGGTAGCAGGATCACTTGAGCCCAGGAGTTTCAGGTTGCAGGGAGCTATGATGAGGCCACTGCAGTCCAGCATGGGCAAGAGTGAGATTCTGTCTCGAAAGAAAAAAAAATATGAAATGACTCACCTTTTGGGGGGTGTAGGGGGAACAGGGGGATTTTTTTCACTAGTAAAGGATGTTAAACTTGGAAAGTTATGGTCTATGGAAACAAAATAACCATATAGTCTTATACAACATAAATACACAGAAGTAGATAAATGGGCTAATCTGGAGCTTCACTGATTTGTGTGCATTAACAATGAAATAGGGACACAGATAGGCAAGGGGTCTGCTTATGACCAAGGAGTGTGGATGGTTTGTATTTGTGGGGCTTTGTAAGTGAATAAAACTAAAACCAGGGCTTTTGTCCTCCAAAGGCATGAGCACAGGTTTTGTTTGTTCAGTTTCAAATACAAATTGTTAAACACAGGAAGATGCTATGCTGAGAATGATGAAAAACTATAGCACATGCTCTGGAGTCTAATTGCCAGGAAATGGATCTCAGCTCTCCTTCCTACCTCTTATGTGCTGTGCAACAATGAACAAGTCACTCTCCCTCAGTTTCTTCACCGGAAAGGAGCAAAGACTAAATACACCAAAATGCCTGGCACACTAGTAAGAGCTCAATAAATGCTAGCTAATACAAACAGCATTGGTAATAGTGTCAGCAGTATTTCTAATTCTAATTTCATTGGATCTATCATAAAGATATTTGTCTATTTAATAAAGAGGTTTCTAGGAATGCATACATGGGCATGTATACATGTATAGAAAAGAGTGCACATCATTGAATTTTTATCTCTAACACCTTTGATATTTGAAACTATGAAACCATAACTCTCTACTGCCACTTAGTGTTAGAATTACAAACATACATCTAGAAATGAAAATCCACAGACAATTCAAAGAAACACAAGCAAGGTACTCACAGAACTCAAGAACAAGGTAACCTTTTGAGAATGAACTTACAGAATAGTAATAAGAAAACGGGTTAAATTAGAACTAGTCACTTAAATGGATCTCATGTTTCAGAAAATATTATCAAATAACTAAAAATTCTATTTGTAATCATCTAATTTTTTTATTTATTATGAATAGTTAGAACACTTATTCAGCAATAAAAAACTGATGTTACAACTCTGAACTGATTATAGTCCAGACCAAAGCCAGGAAACTTTATGTTGTACTTAATGGAGTTAATATTTTTGGCAGATTAATTATTTAAAAATAATATACATGGGGAAATTAATTTTATCAAGCTCACTTAAAAAATAACTTTTTGGTTATGTATATAATTAGCTTCTTCAAATGGGACAAAATGCTAAATGGTTTGAAATAACTTTTACTTTAAAAAATAAGACTACATTTTATGGGAAAAAAACCGCAAATTGATGGCAACATTTGAACTGGAATAGATATTTCCCCTAATGTATGAATTACCACCTCGGATACCTGGTGGGAAATTTCTGGCCACAAACAGGATGACACAGTGGGGCCAAGGTGGGTCACCGAGAAGAGATACATAGCTTCTTATCCCTATATATGTCACTAAGAGCTTTACAAGCAGCAGTCTCAGGAAATAGCTATTTTAGAAGAGAGCATGCTTGGCTTTGGACTCTGATATAATGATAAGAAACAGAGATGTCTGCAAATATTTAAAAAGTAGAAGGAAAGCAAAGAAGGTTGAATGTCTCTTTACTACTAACACAAGGAAACAACCTACAGACTGAGAGAGACACTAGGAAACATGCTTGAAAGAGGCAAACATGCCTTAAATTCAAACCTCTTAAACACTGCAGAGATCTGTAACCCAAGGAAGCTCATCCCTAACAGAGGTAAAATTTCTAGGATCTCTCATTCACTCTTTCTTTATCAAAACCCCTAATAATGGTAAAACAGGTGAAATATTTTGATTATATGGAGAATTATTTAAAGGGGAGGATTAGAAATATCTTACATTAAGATCCTTTCTAATTTTAAAATTATGTATGACTCAATAACACAGCCAATAAATCACTTACTTGTAATTTTTTCTTCTCTCTCTGAAGTGTCTGATAAGCTGTAACAAGCTAAAATAAAGTCACCAACAACATTAGTCATTCCTTATGAAGGAAAAGGAAGCAGGCAAAAAAAAAAAAACATTAGTAATTCCTTAATAAATGTAATTAATTATTCTAACCTCTCCTAAAATAACTCTTACGACAGTCAAAAAATAAACAAAAGAGTCCTTTATAGATAATTCAACCTAATTGGATGCGTAACAGTCAATACTAAATAACATAGGATATACAGTTCTAAAAAATAAAATGTAACATGACTAGAAGATATCAAAGTTTCTATATGAAACATACCTCTTTAAATGTAACTTAATCCATAGGTGGGGATTAAAGCCTTACCTAAAGATAAGAGGCTACTCAAACTGTAGTCACAGACTAAAACAGCATCAGCATCACCTTCTGCTAGAAAGAGTTCTTAGATTTGGGGGAGGGAGGGTGGAGAGTTGGGGGACTGCATTTTAACAAGCTCTGCAGGTGATTTTTTTTGCTCTGGACCATAATAGACCTAGTAATTGATCTTTGAAAGTTCCTTCTGGCCATAAGATCTGTGACTATGGTTGTGCAAAACTCAGAGGAAAAACTCATAACAGATGAAAACTGGTAATTTAAGTCCTAAAGAGATATTTAACCATTTAACCTAACTAGGATATTTAAACATTCTAGCAAAACTGGATGAAATTATGGATGAACAAATCTTTTGAAGCCTATAAATCATTTTAATGTGTAACATTACTCATCTGAAGGTTAAGCACATGGCTTCAATGAATTATTTGGACCCTACTTTAGAAGTGCTAGTGCTGCTCCAGAGACAGACCACAGCTTTAACAGGAAGCACCCCTCTATTCTGAACATTGCCATTTACCTTAGAAGGCTGCTGTGTGCCCCCCAACTGCCACTACTGACGTCTTGAGTCAAGAGGCAGGCCGCAATGGAAGGTGAGTCTAGCAACAGAGATAAGAATACAAAAAACAAAATTCTGGCCAGGCACAGCAGCACATGCCTGTAATCCCAGCACTTTGGGAAGCTGGGGTAGGAGGATGATTTAAGGCCAGGAGTTTGAGACCAGCCTGGGCAACATAGCAAGACCCTGTCTCTACAAAAAATCAGAGAAGCTAGCCAGGCATAGTGGCACATGCCTGTAGTCCTAGCTACTGGGGAGGCTAAGGTGAGAAGAACTCTTGAACTCAAGAATTCAAGGCTGCAGTGAGCTATCATTATGCCACTGCACTCCAGCCTGAGTGAAAGGGACCTGTCTCAAAAAACAAAACAAACAAACAAAAAAAACTCTGCCTAAGACCAGGATCCTCCCCTTCTTATTACCTTAAGATCAAATAGGAAAATGGTACCCGAAATGGTGGGGTGGAAGCATAACTGAAGAATCAGATGTCACAGCACTATTTCATCCTAGATACCCACAGTGGAGAGGTAGAGTCCAAGGCTATGGGCTCGTTTCATCCAGATAAGCCTCTTGACTCTATCTGAGGCAGCAAACAATAGTAGAAACCACCAGGAGAACCTAGAATCAAATCCAGACTCTGCCAATTGCTGCCTGTGTGACCTTAAGCAAGTTAACATGCAACTTAAGCAAGTTACTAGGAGTCTCCAATCCCTTTTCTATAAAATAGAGCTAATTAATATCTACCTCACAAGGATGGTACAAAATTAAATGACATTATACATATAAAATACCCCATGTCTGGTATACTTAAATACCAATTATACTACTGCCCCAGTTTCAAACTTACAAGCCATGGCTAAATTAGTAAAACAATATAAACAAACAAAAAGATTCAAGACCATTATTAAGTTTGATAGAAATAAAAAATAAAAGCAAAAATTTTAAAAGGAAAAAGTTGCCAGATTCTACAAGTGCCTCATGAGATAAATGGTTTTAATGCCCTGTTTACATCTCTGGGTTCTAGCCAGCCTGCAGATTTTAACCTGATAATTTCTTCTTATTTTGTCAGCACTTTGTAGTTTTAAAAAGATATTTTGTATATTTTACCTAGAGTTTGTTTTGTTTTGTTTTGGGGCATAGGGTAAAACTATCCCTACTATAGTCATAATTGGAAATAGAAGTCATGGCTCAATTTCTATACCAACTCTGAACTTCATAATTCATTAATTAACTATAACGCTGATTTACAAACCTTAAGATAATAAAACATTATACATTGTTTAAGACAAATAAACAATACAGCAGGATACTTCCTTTCTCCCTTAGACCAAACAGGGAGTGTTCATTCTCAAGGTGTTTAGCAATTAAAAGATTCATTAGAGGCAAAAAGTTTAAATGTGGGTACAATGAGAATAAACCAAATCTATCAGATAATCAGGCTACCGAAAACATAATTGGAATGAGTAATAACGGGAATCTGGTTGGCAGAAGAGGCACATTACTTAGAGAAGAATAATGGGGGGGATGTGACAAGGAAAGAGGATGAATTCTGCACTGGGTGTCTAAGTGACCTTGAAGAGAGAGGCTAGGAGAGGAGACAGCCCCAGAATGTGAGAACCAAAATACTACAGACAACAATCTCTTCCAAAATTTTACCAAGAGTCTTGCCAAAGTCTCCGTACCACTGAAAGTCTAAGTATTTTCACAGACTACCTACCATTAGTAACCAGGGTATCTAGGGAATCAACTCTAGCCAACCACAGGAGTAAAAGCAATACAGTAATATGAATGAGAGAACAAGCGAAGAAATTTTTGTAAGGCAAAAAAGTCAAGCTCCTACCTCAGAATATTTTCTTCTGTAGCTACTTAAGCTTCGTTCCATTCTTTGCAACCGGTGAATCAACTGTTCTTTACTGAGACTGTCTGAATTCCCTTGGGAGTCTTCGGCCTCGCTATCCATATCAGAGGGTGGATCAAAGGTGACAGCAGAAAAGTCTAGGTCAAGTCGATTCAGGGACTCTCTGGAAGACGTTCGTACCAAAGACTCTTTAGAAGAAGATCGGAATAGAGATTCCTTTATCGGACTTAGAAACAAAGACTCCATGGAAGGCACCCGGAGCTGGATCTTCTGTGCAAAAGACTGCGTGTCACCTGACTACAACCAAAACCAAACAGAATATGTGGGTTAAAAACACACATTTAGACTTCCATTATCCCCTATCATCAGCAATAATCTATTAAAAGCTCTAACAAATTCAATTTATATTCCTGATGTTTTACATAATATATTGTTTCCTGAAAAACAAAAGACACCTGGTTATTTCTGAAACAGCACCGGAGTCAGAGGACTGCGGTGTAAGTCGCAGGTCTGTCAGCTAGAGGTAAAATGACCTTCACTAAGTCACTTTCCTTCAGTTTGCACATCTGTAAAAAAGAAGGAAGCCATACTTTCCCAGCTGACCTCACAGACATGTTGTGGGGATTCTTCCACTAAACTATAAGATTGTTGAAGGCAGTGACCATCTGTGTACACCATCTGTATCACCAGCCTATACCCAGAGCCTACTGTGAAGCGTGAAGTGCATGACTGAACTCAAGTGGCCTATATCTGGAGAATCTTTATGTAGGTGATGATTTCTGATCATTTTTATCAACAAAAAAGAGGAATGGGGGCAGGAGGGAGGAAATATATAATGAGCCCACTTTGTTTAATAAGGGAATGTGTGGCAGAGTTGACTAGTGACAACCAACTCTGTTCTACTTACTGTTTTGTCTACTGGGAATAAAAATAAGCATTAACACATCTTGGGGAAGAGTTGAAAGATCTGAGGTAGAATCGCTCCACACAGATGCTAGAAATAGTGATAAGCAAGAGCTGTTTCTTAATCAATTGGAATAACAACACATTAATTTGCATAATAACAATGAAAAATAACACAACATAATTCAACTGTTGTAAGCATCATTATCTTGCTCAGGTTACAGCAGTCAGTGTTTAACAAGTGTTTCCTAGAAACTCATTCTCATTAGTGCAACAGATCACCTATGAGATCTCAAAGATGCCAAGAGTGAAATGCTCAGGGGAGACTGAGGTCATGTGTAGGCAACACTTAAAAGAAAACACAAAGATTCTCTTTAGTATACAGTTTAAAAAATCAAAATAGAGATGTTTTATTCATGAATTTTAGAGATTTAATAATACTATTGGGCAAGGTGGGAGTAAGTAAGAGGGAATAACATGTCCCATGCCCTTCTATGCACATAGATTTATCACTGGTTGTTTATAATAGTAAAAACAGGAAACAACCTAAATGTTCACCACTAGAGGACACGTTATATCAATTATAGTATATGAAAAGTTGTTTAAGACATACTATTACATGGGGGAAAAATTAAGTTATAAGAAAATATTGTAAACACATTTTGACTTAAGTTAATTACATATACTTTTCAATTTATATATATATTTATACATACACCCTTAGAACCAAGTTGTGAAAGACAGACACCAAAAATTAACAGTGGTTCTCTCTGAACGGTAGGATTTTGGGTGGTTTTTCTTTTTCTTTTTTTTTTTTTTTTAAAGAGAGAGGGTCTCCCTCTGTTGCCCAGGTGGAGAACAGTGACACAATCATAGCTCACTCACTGTAGCCTCAAACTCCTGGGCTCAAGCAATCCTCCTGCTTCAGCCTCCTGAGTAACTAGGACTACAGGTACATACCACCACACCTGGCTAATTTTATTTTTTTTTAGAGATGGGGCCTTGCTATGTTGCCCAGGCTGGTCTCAAACTCCTGGCCTCAAACGATCCTCCCACCTTGGCTTCCCAAAGTGCTAGATTATAGGTGCGAGCCACCGCACCTGGCCTTATTTTCATTTTTATATTTTTCTGTACTTTCTGGGGTTTTTGCTAATATACAAGTTCTCTTTTCATAATGGGGATGGAGAGGCAGGAAAAGGCCTCAAGGGAGAGAAGGGACCCTCATGCTCAAAAACTTTAAAACCACATTACTGGTACCCTATTACCAGCCACTTCTGACCTATGAGAAAAGGGCTTTTTAGTTCACAGCAGACAGTCTTCCCGTAAGCTGCCCTAGCACAAACTAGTGATACAAGTTTGAAGACACCAGAAATAGCTGGCATTTTAGGGTCAGCCAAAAGTTAATGAACAATGCCAAAGACACATATTAGCAGATGCTGATAAACTTAACTGCCACATCTGAGTAACATTTCTGAGTGCAGTGACTAACTCTGTGAGCTATTGAGTCAGGCGGCCTAAGTTCAAATCCTGGCACCACCACTATGTTCTACATGACCTTGACCAAGTTATTTAACCACATTAGTCCTGTTTCCTCCTCTATAAAATGGGGATGATAAAAATAATTATGATGATAAAAATAATAACACTACCTACCTTGTATGGCTGCCTCAAGGACTGAAGGAGTTAATACAAAATACAGTGTGGTAAACACTCAATAAATATTAGCAATTATAATTATTATTGGAAAAAGAGACTAAAAAAGACACTTATTCAAACAAAAGACAAACTTACAAATAAGAATGCCATCACTAGCTTAGATGGCAGGCTCTTCCGGTTATAAGAGCTAAGAGCAAACGCTAGGAAGCCAGACTTCTTGGGCTCAAGTCTTACCTCTACCATATAAACTAGCTATGTGGCTTTAGGCAAGGTACTTAACCTATCTGCACCTATTTCTATGTATAATAAATGGGGATAATAATAGCACTCGCCTCCATGGGGTAGTTGTGAGGAACAATAAATTAATACGTGTGAAGTACTTAAAAGCATGCCTGGCTTGAGGTAAACACTCAAAAAATACTAGTTATCACCCGAAATCCTTTCTTCCCTTCTTCTTTTTCACCACACTTTAGTCTTGCTCAGGGTAACAACACACCCAGGGAAAAACATTCATTCACCACCCCAAACACAAATGAAAGCCACAATAAGATACCACCTCACATCCACCAGAATGGCTAAACTTAAAACTATGGAAAATACAAAGTGTTGGATATAGGGCAATTCACTTTGAAGAACTATTTGCCAGTATTTACTAAAGCTAAACACAGGTACACTCTCTGAAGCAGCAATTTCACTTCTAAGTGAATATCAATAGAAATACGTAAATCAACAAAAAATATAAATTAGAAAGCTCATAGCACGATTCAAATACTTTCCTCCTGCCTAGAATGGAGATTCAACTCCTGGAGGACAACTTGTATTTGTGATGGTGACAGACAAGGGACAAGGACAGGGAAGGTAAAGAGAATGAGGAGACAAGAAGCTAAGAGGGAAAGGGTTCCTTTGTTTACCCGATTATCTTCAGGCCTTTCGCTATGCAAAAAAACTAGACTCCCATTGGTGCCCACTATTGTCAGGTTTCTGGTACCAAACACATTCTCTGATTGATTTAGAATTCATTTTGTTAAAAACTGACAGGAAGTTAGAAAGGGGGAGCTGTATAAGTAAAAATAAATGAACACAAAGTTACTTTTAACTTCTGTCTATTTAACTTTGTTTTCAGCCCCTCCTTTTTATTTCCCCAACATTGCTCTTATTCTGATCTTTACCAGCTAGATATCTACAGCAGCCTCCTGTGCCCTTGCCTTGCCTCAAATGTTTACCACCAATCTGCTCCACCACACTGTCACCAGAACTGTCTTCCTAAAACATAACTCAGATTGTCTTATTCCAGTTCTTAAAAATATCACATGGACTCCCATTTAATATAAAGTTCAAAAGCTTTAGATTATTTTCAAAGTTTCTACTTTTCAAGATTCATTTCCCTATAAGTCTATCCCTCCATGTATCAAAAACTTGAGTCATAACAGGCAGCTTCCTGTTCCCTGAGCAAGTGCATTGTGGTGCGTCTCTGCACCTAGGCCCATATTTTCCCTGCATATGGAAATCCAGACATCTTTCTTAACTCAGCTCCAATTTCAGCTCTTTCAGGAAATTTGAGATCTCCTCCATCAGAAATGACCATTCTTTATGACTTAAGTACTTTACCAGGACCACTACTACAGCACTCAGTGCATTCTGACTCACCATTAGTTATTTACATGTTGGTGCGACAACTAACTTAATTGTTAATGCCCCGGAATAATTAGAGACAATAAAGCACAATGGTTAAGAACAGACTCTGAAAAAACTCCCTGATTTGAATCCCAGCTTTTCCACTTAACTAATGTTAAGACCTCTGTGTTTCAATTTCCTCATCTGTAAAATGGGAATAGAAACTGTACTACGCTAATAGGATTGTTGTGAGGATTAAATGAGTGAAAACATTTAAAATACCTAGAATAGTGCTTTTATGTATAAGCACTAAATAAGTTTTCCCATCATTATGTCTGCTACACATACACCCTCTGACTCACCTTAGTTCATGTTCTGACTCACTAGACTTCATGTTCTTTTAGAACATATTCTTTTTATCTCTATAGCCTTGCAACAGTGCTTTCCACAAACTATAGTACGTTTCCACGTACTTAGGAAACGTTTGTTCAGTTGAACCTTAACCTGGCAATATGTTAATAATGATCTAATGGGAGATATTTAAAAACTCAACACTTGGTCAAAATATGTATCAAAACACATTATTTTATATATATAACACATGTTATCCTTGAAATCATGAAAAAGTATTAGTACATAACAGCACTTGAAAAGGGAAGAAAATGAAAACTTATATCCACAAAAAACCTTCTAAAATAGTGTGCCTAAGAGTTTGTTTTGTTTTGTCTTGTTTTTTAGAAATGAGTTCTCACTCTGTCAACCAGGCTGGAATGCAGCAGCACAGTCATAAATCACTGTAGCCTCAAATTCCTGTGTTCAAGTAATCCTCCTGCCTCAGCCTCCTGAGTAGCTGGGACTATGGGCATGCACCACCATGCCCAGCATAACTGGTAGTTTTATTCATAATAGCTAAAAACAGCCCAAGTGTCCATGAATAAGTGAATAGGTAAACAAACTGCACAACAGTCAGAGGAATATTACTAAGCAATAACAAGGAATGGACTACTGATAATTACAACAAGATGAATGAAATCTCAAAAACATGATGCTGAATGACAGAAATCTTCCACAAAAGAGTACATGCTATATGATGCCACTTATATAAAGTTCTACAATAAGCAAAACTATCTGTGATAAGACAGAAAAAATTAACAGTGGTTGCCTTTGGGAGGGAGGACCATGAGGGAACTTTCTGGGGTATTGATAATGTTCTATAATCTCTGTATGAGTTTTCTTTATGTGTTTGGCATATACATTTGTCAAAACACAGTCAGTGTACACTTAAGGTCTGTATGTTTCATTGCATATAAATTTTACCTCAAGAAAGAAAATATAAATACTGACCTCTAGTTAATGATATATAGGCTGAAATATTAGGGGGAAGTACACTGTTGCTTGCAAATCACTTTGAAATGCATCAAAAAGGCTGGCCATGGTGGCCCACACCTGTAATCCTAGCACTCTGGGAGACTGAGGCAGGAGCATTGCTTGAGCTCAGGAGTTTGAGACTAGCCTGAGCAAGAGTGAGACCAGCCTCTACCAAAAAGAAACAAAAAAAACCTAGCCAGGCATTGCAGTACACGCCTGTAGCCCCGGCTACCCAGGAGGCTGAGGCAGAAGGATCGCTTAGAACCCAGCAATTGGAGGTTGCAGTGAGCTACAAGGAAGCCACTGCCCTGTGTTTCATATACACCTTACATAGACAGCCTGAAGTTAATTTTATGTAATATTTTTAAGAATTTTGTGCATGAAACAAAGTTTATATACACTGAACCATAAGAAAGCAAAGGTGTCACTATTTTAGCTACCAATGTGGACAATCTGTGGTTTGCTGGCATCACCATCACTCCTGACTCTGAACTAATATGCTACCAATAAGCGATCATTTTCTTACAGTAATTCACACATATCTTTTAATAGTAAAAGATATGACATACCATTAATACAGTGAAAAACTAATGTATTCAGGGTAACTAAACAACATGGTAGCATCAGCAGAATATCTACTATCAGCTGTTAAACAGCAACAACAAACAATGCTAAGTTTTAGTCTCCAGCTACAATGCTGTGTTTTGGTTAAAGGGTTATTGTATACTGTATTTTCTTTTTGTAGGTGAGAAGAAGCATCAAAAGCAGTTGAGGGACCAGGAAATGGGTTCTCTAGGGACAAGGAGGCATTCTGCCAAATGGTTTTTTTAAATGTTGCCTCCAGTATCATCTGCCTCACTAACAATGGTTTTTGTCTTAGAAGTCTCTGTTTGATTTTATAAACTGACATAATTCTTGTTCTGTTATGAATGCACACTGATCCAGTCCTTCAATAAGCCTATCACACATTTTCACCATGTCGTCTACAGGCGACACTTTTTGTTATCACTTTTTCTGCAGTGATAACAATGTCATCTTCATGGTCACTATTATCATGATGACCTTGATTCAGAACCATTTCAGCTACTTCAATGTTGGTCAGTGAATGAACAACTGGAGCCTCATTATCGATGTTAAAAACTTCTTCAATATCCACTTCTTCCAGCCTACTGAGGGCCTCTGAAGGTATTTTTTTTTTAAACAAATGTAAGGTCAGACATCATTTTTTTCTCACTTGACATGGAATCATTAGTCACTACCTCACTCATTATCATCACTAAAAAATCTCATGTCAGAGGTTGTGCCAGGCATGCACAACTGGGTCTTTAGTCACTGTGTTCCAAATATTGGCAACAGCATCCTTCACGCTAAACTCCCTTTGAAACCATTCCTCTCCCACACTCTGTTCACTGCTACTAGCATGGTATTCAAGAAGGTTTTTATATTTACTCTTCATTGATCTAAGGATACCCTGGTCACATGGCTGAATTAAGGAAGTCATATTTGGAGGAAAATATATGGCACGAACATCATTTTTGATGAGAATTTCAGCTGGGGCTTGAGCAGAACAGTTGTCAAGGCATAACAAAATCTTGCAGTTGTCATCCAGTACAGCTTCCCTGCAGTGAGCATGAACCAACGGCACAAGACGTTTGTGAAACAAATCAGAAAAGATGTCCCTGGTGATTCACGTATTTTGTTAGAATAATGGACTGGTAAGAAATTAACTCCTTGAAAACTGTGACAATGCAAGCTTTTGCCTATCTCAGCAAATTTTCACTAATGCGTAACTGCTGCATTAGCACATCCCAGCATAGTTATTGTGTCTTTGGCATCCTAAATTCCTGGAGGGGCTGTCTCATCAGCTGTATTCAATGTTTCTCTAGGGCAATAAGGCCACAAAAGTGACGTTTCATTAGCATTACAGACTAGCAATGACCTTGGCAAACTTGTCAATGAACTCCACTGTTTTTCATGATTAGCAGATGCTTTATCACTACAAATCTTTAAAAATTTAATGCCACATCTTTCTTGAATTTCTGCAACCAGCCTGTTGAACATTCACAGCCCCCTTCAATTTTCAGTTCACTGTGATAAATCTTTGCTTATTTCATGCCATACTTAAGTGGCCTGTCTTCACTGCAACACTGACAGATCCAAATTTCAGTACATGATTGAGATCCTCATTTTTAGCTTTCTGTGGTGTTTTCCAATTCTAATTAACTTCTGTTTATCATTTTCAGTATAGAACTTCAACAGTTTATCCTTCTGTTTATTCAGGTCATATACAGTGGTCACTCCAATACCATACTCTTCAGGAAGATGTTTCATACTGACACTGCTGTCCAGTTTCTGCAACAGTTTGATTTTCTATGCTATGGAAAAACATAAATGCTTCCTCATTTTCTTATCACTGCTACCCACAGAGGTATCTGCAGGCTTTTTTGACATTTTCAACAGTATCTTTACACCACAGAGCAGAGAATAAGCAAAAAAAAAACAGTGAGTAGCGCACATAGGTCTTAGCCCCATGTGGTACATCATGGGTAACTTACCACTGACACAGCCAGCCTGCACACACTCAATTTTATTACCCTTTGTGCGTATGCTTGGGTGGGGGAATCTGGGTGTTAATGAAAAAGGTAATACTGCAGTCAAAGAGAACTAGGAGAGTATTTTTTCCCTTGGGGATGCTAATTAAACTGTACATTGCACATGCTGAATGAACTGTACGTTTGGACTGAGACACACCACATAAGGTCAGATGTGGAATTTTCTACTTGTGGCATCATGTCAGCACTCAAAAAGTTTCAGAGTTTGGAGCATTTCAGATTTTCAAATTAGGGATGTTCAATCTGTATGGGTATTTTGCCCCAGTAATAAGACAGTCCACAAGCTGCTATGTTTTATGAACTCTAGGGCTTGCTTTATGCCATGTCTTTTACTTTGGTGTCAACTGTGATTTCCTGCTATCAATATGTTCAATCACAGTAAGCATTCTACCCACTTCATGTATATATACATTGTTCCTAATTTGCTAAACCCAACAAACAACTTGTCAGAAATTTGTTTACAATAAAAGTAAACTCTGAGTAAAGGTATCTCCTTGTTATAAAAATTAATGAGATCATATATGTAAAATACTTAACATAATGCCTAATACACAGTAAACAAACACTCATTAAATACTATTCTTTATTATTTTTTAAGAAAATATTTGTAATTGTTTTTAAGCCTTAGCGAGCTTATTTCCTGAATATCACCCACATTCATTCTTCACCTTAATTAAAACTCTCCTGAATTTGTTATAAAGCTGATTATCATCCATTTTAGTTTCTGTATTCAAAACTATATTTAGTCTTTTGGGACTATCCTGTAAGAGAACAAAATAAGCACTTTAAATAATATTCTTTAATACTATTCTTTAAAGATCACTGGATACATTTAGTATAGCAACAGCCACTAACCTTTTTGGCACCAGGGACAAGTTTCAAGGAAGACAATTCTTCCATGGACTGGAGAGGTGAGGATGGTTTGGGGATGATTCAGGGTCATTACATTTATTGTGCACTTTCTATTATTATTATATTGTAATATAAAGTGACATAATTATATAACTCACTAAAATGCAGAACCTAATACTGCCACTGATTTGACAGGAGGCAGAGCTCAGGTGGTGATACAAGCAATGGGGAGCAGCTGTAAATACAGACGAAGCTTCGCTTGCTTGCCCACCACTCACCTCCTGCTGTGCAGCCTGGTTCCTAACAGGCCACGGACCAGTACCGGTCCTCGGCCCAGGGGTTGGGGACTGCAGCAGTATGGAAGTACTGTTTAGATTGGTGCCTCTCAATATTTTACCCCTACCTCAAGGCACTTATAGAAAATGATGTATTTGTACAGGTCATAGGATTTACTAAGGCCAATGAACCGGCTCAAGCACTCTGGTTGTCCCTAGAACCTAACCGGCCCCACTGAAAGATATGAGGATCTAAGCTTGCAGGTCACTAGGCCACGGAGTTTGAGAAGCTATAATTTACACATTTGCTAGACAATGTTTCAGGATGTTATGTAATTTAGTTTGCAAATCATTTAGCTTACAAATCAAATTGTCTAAATTCATGCCTTGGGTTCACAGAATTAGAAACATTACTGTTCTACAATAGAGACTACCGAGAACTGCTATGATTATGATAAGAATCATTATTAAAAGCAAAGTAAACAGACGTTCATCTCAGACACTGATATCATTACGATTTTGTTCTTTCTTTTTTGGAAGGGTTCAAAAGAATGTCACTCAAGCCCCAGCCTCCAAATAACTTTTTAAAATCGAAGATACTCTGGCCAAGCCTGGTGGCTCACACCTGTAATCCTAGCACTTTGGGAGGCCGAGGCAGGAGGATCACTTGAGAACAGGAGTTTGAGACCAGCCTGAACAAGAGTGAGATCCTGTTTCTACAAAAAATAGAAAAATTAGCTGGGTGTGGTGGTACACACCTGTAGTCCCAACTACTCAGGAGACTGAAGCAGGAGGATCACTTGAGCCCAGGAGTTTGAGGTTGCAGTGAGCTATGATCACATCACTGCACTCTAACGGAGGCTACAGAGCAAAACTCTGTCTCAAAAAAAAAAAAATTCTCAATTCTCTAGTAGCAGAATATTCTGCATTAGAGCAAACTTTAAAAGAAATCCCATTCCCTCATATTACCCTTCCAAGATTACATAATTCAAAACATGTTTCTCAATATGGCTACCTCTATAATCTTATACAACTATAAAGTCAGATTTCATTTTTTCAAAATATTTTCATTTCACTGTTATAAATGTATTAAATGAAAAATAAAATCATGCTTTCATTTAAAATTTTTTCTAAGAAACCATGAACAAACCTGTATTTATCATACATGTTGTATCAAATGTTTAGCTATCATTGTTTCAATGTAAAGTCAAATGCTAATAATATAGACTGACCAACATTCTGAAATGACTTAATTTTAAAATATTAGTAACAGACCTGAGGAGTAGTTGGTTCATTTCCATTAACACTGTCAGGAGATTTTGTAGCCTGGGTAGATGCATTCTAAGAAAAAGAAAAATACATCATAAAGGAACAAAAAACTAAAGCTTCAAAACTGTTAAAAACAAACTCTAAGTACTAAGACCTATTATATACATTTATCTATTAAACAAAATTAGTAATTGTCCATTTATTAGAATGCTTTCATGCAAGGCAAAACTGCTGTAGTATGGTAAGTATTTTAGAAAAATCATTTTGTGGTAATATATAGAACTAAATAGCAGATATTAGTATGTAGAACAATCTATTTCAAGCTAATCACACACCTCTTCCCGTTATGTCCCTAGATTTTTTTCCCCACAATAAAAATCAACATCAGGGATTCAATTAGCAAATCTCGTTCAAATAAAAACTATCCAGAAAAAGAAATAATCAATTTTTCCCTAGAATAAAATAATATTCAAATTAAAATTCTTTGGGCTAAGCTCTGAAAACTATCTTGATAAGAAGAAATGGGAATGCCTCATTCATTTGAAGCCAGCAATCTAAATGAAATTGTTGTGATAATTTTCAGAAAAGCTTATGATTAAAAATCTCTTCTTCCACATGTGAAAGATTTTTGTTTTGTTCTGTTGATAGGGCAAAAGCTCCAAGTGAAGCAACATTCTACTGACTACATCATACTGGCATAGATTTCATGATAATGAATGAGATTCTTTGAGATTCAAAATTCTATATTGCATTTATGATATACTAAATGTCTAACTAAAATTAGAGCTATAGAAATAGCTCATGATAAAATAACTTCCATGTTTTAAACAAAAGCATTCCACCAAATACTAGCCACTATGTTTTAGTAACTTGGCAGTTAAATAGTGCATTTCTCCTTACCTCTACAGAACTGACCAAGAAAAGGTCAAATATGTGACCTAACTTTTTTTAGAGGGACAGAGTCTTGGCTCTGTTACCCTGGCTAGAGTACAGTAGAATGATCATAGCTCACTGCAACCTCAAACTCCTGGGCTCCAGTGGTCCTGTTACCTTAGTCTCCTCCGTAGCTGAGACTACAGGGACCCATCACCACACCTGGTTAATTTTTTCTTTTTTTGGTAGAGACAGGGTCTCACTATGTTGCCCAGACTGGTCTCAAACTCCTGGCCTCAAGTGATCCTTCCACCTTGGCCTCCCAAAGTGCTTCGATTGCCAGCATGCGCCACTAACTCTGTTTTTTGTGTTGTTTTGTTTTGAGACAGGAGTCTCACTCTATCGCCCTGGGTAGAGTGCAGTGGCATCATCATAGCTCACTGAAGCCTCAAATTCCTGGGCTCAAGTGATCCTCCTGCCTCAGCCTCCCAGGCAGCTGGGACTACAGGCACATGCCACCACGGCCAGCTAATTTTTTCTATTTTTAGTAGAGACGGGCATTGCTCTTGCTCAAACTGGTCTCAATTTCCTGACCCCAAGTGATCCACCCACCTCAGCCTCCCAGAGTGCTAGGATCACAGGTGTGAGCCACCGCACCTGGCTGAGCCACTAATTCTTAAATAAAAGTGCAGAAGGAGCTCAACTTTGCAAATGTGTTCTCAAATTTTTGAACACTGATTAGGTATTTGACAGTAAGAGATTATTAAATTTTAGGTGTGATAAATGTACTGTGGTTATATATTTTTAGTCTTTATCTTTTAGAGACATATACCAAAATGTTTACGGATGGAATAGGATTTCTGAAATTTGCTTCAAATATCTAATGGGGTAGAGGCGGGGGGAGCTGCATGTATAGGGAGAGTAGTAGTGGTGTCGTTAGGGAAATGTGGGGCAAGGGTGGTAATAAATAAAACAAGATGACCAAAAGTTTTTTTTCATTTGTTTGTTTGTTTTGAAACAAAGTCTCACTCTGTTGCCTGGGCTAGAGTGCCATGGCATCAGCCTAGCTCACAGCAACCTCAAACTCCTGGGCTCAGGCAATCTTTCTGCCTCAGCCTCCCGAGTAGCTGGGACTACAGGCATGTGCCACCACACCCGGCTAATTTTGTCTATACATTTTTAGTTGGCCAATTAATTTCTTTCTATTTTTAGTAGAGACGGGGTCTCGCTCTTGCTCAGGCTGGTTTCAAACTCCTGACCTTCGGCAATCCTCCCACCTCGGCCTCCCATAGTGCTAGGACTACAGGTGTGAGCCACCACGCCTGGCCAGACCATGAGTTATTAATTGTTGATATTGGGTAATGGATATTGGTGGGGAGGGGATTCTTAGACCACTACAACAACTATTTCCACTTTTGTAATATTTTGAACTTTTTTCTAATAAAAATAAATTTTGGCTGGACACAGTGGCTCACATATGTAATCCTAGCAGTCTAAGAGGCCAAGGTAGGAGGATTGCTTTAGGTCAGGAGTTCGAGAGCAGCCTAAGCAAGAGTAAGACTCCATCTCTAGAATAAATAAATAAATTTTAAGTACCTTTTCTTCCCTCTAAAATAAAAACTTATCAAATTTTATCAGTCTCAGATATTTCTTTAAAGTTATACAGGGAAGAAAGATTGGGAGAACATAGGAATTAACTTTTACCTTCCTGTTCTCTGCCATTTCAAATTATACACATGGCATATATCTGTGTAACATCACAATAAATGCTTTCTAGCTCTACAAATATACTACACTTCACACCATAAAATACAAAATATACTTTACAGAAATCAACACTTCTCCAGCCAACCAATATATTGAAAAGTAATAGACAATTAAATTATGGAGAAAAAACATAGCTCCATAAAATATTTAGGTTAAGAGGAAGAGTTGCAAGAAAGTCCATATTCTATTAATGCATAAATGACTTGACACATGACTACAGTCTACACAAAAAGCTACTTCGTGTTTGAAATATTACCCTATCAAACACACACAGAACAACATTTAAAAACTTCCCCTCCCCACATACATATTTCAGTTTATGTATTACATCATATATTTAAATAAATTCTAGACAACTAAAGAAAGCATTGTCCCAATCTACCCTGTAAATTTAAATTAGGAATCTCTAGAGGCAAAATTAGAGATTTTGTCACAATCTGTAATGCCTTCTCCATTTCTGCCAACCAAACTCTTGTTCATCTTGCAACTTTCAAATATGACTTGCCTGGGGCTAGCACATTCCTTATGCCTTCATTTTCTTCTATGAAACTTTAATTCCTTTGTATTGTAAGTGTATGTTGACATCTTCGCCTGTATATTTAACTACAAACTCTCAGAGGACAGGACCCTGCATTTTCATCTTGGTCCCCAGAACCTAACATTTTACCTATATGAATTAACTTTTACCTTCCTGTTCTCTGACATTTCAAAAGTCCTTGTGCAGTCATTTCCCTCAGCATAAGCCTCTGAAGGCCTTCTCTCAGAGACAAGCCTGAAGAACTAGCTCAATAACATGTCAATACTCAAAAACCACCAACAATTCCTATTGGAGGAAATTCTTAGAAAAACAGAAAACCCTTTTAATGTATATTTAACTTAAAAGCACACACAAGTTCCCTGCCAGATTTGTCTTTAATTACATTTTTTTTCCAATCTTTCAACTACAATTTTATTGACTGCTGAGCACTAAGAAGGCAATTTTTAGAACTGGGGTAAAGAGATGCATTTTTTAAAAACTGAATTAAGGAAAAGTCAGCACCTGGTGAACTCATAATGGAATGAAACGCTCACTAATTTTTTATTCTGATATGGGTTTCCCTTTGTTCCATGAGCAGAAATAGCTTTTATCAAAAAAAAAAATCAAAATTTAAGTAACAAGACTTTTACTCTTCTTAAATTATTTTTAAATAGTTCTAAAACCTCAACTTTTACGCTAATAGCATTTTCTACAACAAAATAGATACTCAATACAGATAACCTTTATATACTTAAAGAAGTGGGACGAGGAGAAGTTTTTCTTTTTTAAAAAAACATTTTGTATTACTACTACATGAAGCATAAAGCTAAGGCATCACTAGAAATCTCATTTTCAACCTCACTGCTTTCTTTCCTAAAACCAAGTTTAGAATGTAATTTAAAATTGCTACTGGTAGGGTAAAAAAAAAAAAAAAAAAAGGATTGCTACTGGCCATACACATACCAAGTCTTTACTGCCTACATGGTTTAAGAAATAGTCTTTCATCGCTGCTACCTAATAGGTTAAATCAATTCTTATTGTTTAGAAAAACCTCAATCCCAGTTCAGTCAGTGTCCAATCTAACACCAAAAGCTTGCCTTCCTGGGCAAACATCTCTAAATTTTAATTTGCTAAATTATGAACTTACCAGATACTTTAAATAGGAAAATATCCACTTTCCCAAAATGAAATTATATACAAGATTCAAAACTGTGAATTCAATCAGTTGAAAACAAATGAGACAATTATTTCCTTTCAGATGTTTAACACAAAAAACTGATAATTGCAAAATAAGATGCAATTATTTGCTACAGTAGAATCCACCTACCTACTCAATGTTGTTTAATTATGGATTTACATAACAATAAATTTTCCACCTGAAAAATGTGAGCCACATCTCAAAATATTCTTGGCCTCCTACTAATAGTAGAACAGAGATTTCTAGCATTGCACACCTTTCTTTCCATTAACAAGCAAACATTCCCTAGGGAGAAAACTTAAGAGTTTAGACTAAGTGAAGGTAGCCTTCACTGTATACATTAGTGAAAACAGTGTTATTTTATTGCTGTTAGAAAGCCACCAGGAAGCACACCAGCCATCAGAATTCAGCAATTTACTCTCTGATATTTTAGAGCAAGGTTAGCAACAAGACACTGAAGATGCTTTGAAAGATGGTAAGTGATGAGCAACAAGAGATTTGCGTGTACAATTGTCAAATTACTTTGCTTCCCCGCAAAGGGAATGCGGAAAGCGGTGGAAGGACTCACCACACTGTCACTCTGTGTTTTAGGCTGTATGGAGGAATCCAAAGCAAAGATAGTATACTCAGAGAGAAAAGCAGGCTCTGCTATCATCCCGGCTAGTAGCTGTCTCATTCAGTGTAATAAGTAGAGGTATAAAAATAAAACAAATGATGAAAAACAAATCATAATGGCACGTTGTAAAGTGTTTTCACCACACAGCATGCATAACACTATAATGACCATCATCACCACCACCACCACCATCCCACCCACAGAAATAATAAGCTACAGAGAAAGGTCAGAAATGAAGGTGAGTTGATAAGTTTGGGATTTCAAGCCCAACTTACAAACAACTTGCTTACTGGCATACAAATGATATATGGAACAGAAAGCATGGCACACAGCATGTCTGGCAATTTGACATAAAAATTCATACCAATAAAAACCAATATATGAGGGTAAAAAGTTTCAGATATTCAAGGTAAATAAATTCCAGAGATTTTCTATATAGCATAATGCCTACAACTAACAGTACTGTATCATATACTTAAAATTTTCTACGAGCGTAGACCTTACGTTAAGTGTTCTTACCAATAAAAATAATAATGGGTATGGGAGGAAACAGATATGTCTAGATGCTTGATGGTGGTGATGGTTTCACAGATACATACTTTTCCTCAAACTAATGAAGTTGTATACTTTAAATATGTACAGCTTTTTACATGTCAATCACTCCTCAGTAAAGTGCGTTAAAAAAACACATGGCAAAAAACACAAAGCCTTAGTATAACATTCATAAATATTGAGCCATTCATTTTTATATATTCAAAAAGATCACATGAAAACGTATAGGGATGATAGCACACAAAAAGCTTTAAATAATCATTTACTTGTACTTACACACGTTATTTTTCTCCAAAATATGTACAGAAATAACTTTTGAAACAGAAATTTATGGCAAGTTTTAAAGATAAATTCTATTACACTAGTCCTTTTGGTATATATTCTCTTCTGTGCTTTAGTTTTCTTTCAGAAACTGTATACTAAAGACCAAAATACTAACACAATCATGAATTAGATGTAAAAGAAATTATAATTGAAATAAATTTTTTGATGGGAGAAGTTACACAAATCCACACATGTGACAAAACTGCTTAGAACTACACACATGCACATACCAACAGGATGAGTGCATGTAAAACTGCTAAAATGTGTACAAGCTCTGTGGATGTCAGTTTACCAACATCAATTTCCTCGTTTGGATAGTGTACTATAATTACACAAGATATTACTACACAGGGGAAATCGGTGAAGGTACACAGGGCCTCCTCCTCAAAAATTTCTAGAACTTCCTATCAATCTATAATCATTTCAAAATAAAAACTTATAAAAATGAATCTTTGCAACACTAACTTAGCAGTTAACATATTAAATAATATAGAGTTACATAATATATTATGTGAAGAGGCTGAGACAGGATTACTTGAGCCCAGGTTTCAAGACAAGCCTGGGCAATACAGTGAGACCCCATTTCAAAAACAAACAAACAAACAAATAATATATATTGAGTAATATATAACCAAGAACCAATGTCTGAAAATGTCTGCAAAAGCTTAAGAACATACACTTTTCATCTCAGTACTATAGGGTTATGGATACTAACTAGAGTCTTCACTAACTCTTTTTCTGGTCCTACATTAGAGACCATTAATAACTGTGGATAGGAAAAATATTTTTTAGTCTTTTCTGTTATATTAATAACTGGTATTCCTTGGATGGGATTCAAGAATTGACTTTATACTAAATTCCAAATTTTAGTAGTATACCAAAATGTCAGGGTTGGGTTTTTGAAAGAGAAATGTTGTCCTGGTTCTTTGGCTCCTTGCTTGGAAGAATCTCAAGCGGGGCTGGTGTGATGGAGTGAACACAGGCAGGAAGCAATTCCACACAAACAGCTTTCATTGCAGAAAAGAAAGAAAGCTATACAAAGTGAAAACACATTCCAAAGAGAGAAACAGGTCAGTCTCCACCAGTGGAGAAAGATGTTAAGGACTCCCCAGGTGGTTTCCTTTTATTGGCCTGGTCCAGGGGAGGGCTTATGAGAAGTGTGGGATGTTACCAGATGTTTGATATACGTGACTGTTGGGTGTTCTGTGTTTTCCTGCAGCCCTTCCCCTGATTGGTCCCCAGCTTCTCCACCCCTAGGAACTGCCTTTCTGACCTGTATCTACCATCCGCAGATTTGATCCTTGCCTAACATAAAATATACTAAATGTCTGTTTGGCTCTAGGGAATCATGCCATCTAAGTTTCTACTCTTGCCGGAAATCTTACTCTCCCGGGAACTCAGAAAGATCATCCTTTGAATGGATGTTAATCTTAAGTAAAAGCCTATAAAAATTCATTCTTCCTAGGCTTCCAAAGTTAGTTTTTGAAATGAAGTCACTCTTGTCCACACTAGTAAATAATTCAAAATTTAACAGGAGTGTCTTTGGTTTTGAACTCCTGGCCTCAAGGGATTCTCCCACCTCAGCCTCCCAAAGTGCTAGGATTATAGGTATGAGCCACCATGCCTGGTCACACAGGAGCATATTTGAAATTTTAAAAGAAAACCACAAAAGCTGATGCCCAGTATAGAAAAATGACCACCATTTCAAAAGATGCTGTCAAACCAATATTTACACTACAGCCCCTAGCCCTGCAAAAGCAAAGTGTATCAAAATTACTGTCTCTTGATAGTCACCTCAAAGCCTAAGAAGTCTTTGTCCCCATTGTATCCTTGTTTTTGCTTCTTATGCTTGTAAAAGTCTTACAAGCACTAGTTCTCAAATATTGTCACTAAGATTTTATCTCAAATCGATCTCTCAAATTCTGTTCAATTGCTAATCCAAATCTGCTAAGGACTTATCTCTTCTGTGTGGTCCTCCACTGAAGCCATCAGTTGAACTAAAACTGACTGAAGTTGTGTGTGTTCGATTCATGAAGACTGTGTCAGCAACTCCAAGCAGTTGTGTGTTGATGGCTTTCAATCTATCCTCCATGTCTCTTACTCTCATATATATACATACATACACACATATATATTAATATTTATATATACAGTCATGCATCACTTAACAATGGGGACACATTCTAATAAATGATTTCATTGTTCTGTGAACATTACAGAGTACACTTACATAAATCTGGATATACTACTACCTAGGCTATATGGTATGGCCTATTGCTCCTATGCTACAAACCCATAAAGCATGTTACTGTACTGAATATTGTAGGTGATTGTAACACAATGATAAATACTCATCCAAATATATCTAAACATAGAAAAGATACAGTAAAAATACAGTATAAAAGATAAAAAATGGTACATCTGTATAGGACACTTGGAAGACTGGAAGTTGCTTTGGATGAGTGAGTGGTGAGGGAATGTGAAGGCCTAGGACATTAGTGTATACTTTTATACCACCAGCAGCATAGTAGGTTTGTTTATACGAGCATCACCACAAAGACATGAGTAGTGCATTGTGCTACAACATTACAAAGCAATAGGAATTTTTCAGCTCCATTATAATTTTATGGGACCACTGTTATGTATGCAGTTCATTGTTGACCAAAACATCAATATGCAGCCCATGACTCTACATGTATTTTATATATATGATATACATATTTTTTTAAGACAGGGTCTCATTCTGTCTCCCAGGCTGGAGTGTAGCGGCTCATCATAGCTTCTTGAAACCTCAAACTCCTGGGCTCAAGTGATCCTCCTGTCCCTGCCTCCCAAGTGCTGGAACTACAGGCACACACCACCACCCCTGGCTAATTTTTCTTTTGTAGAGAGAGGGTCTTACTCTTGCTCATGCCAGTCTCAAACTCCTGGCCTCAAGCGACCCTCCCAGCTCGCCTTCCCAAAGTGCTAGGATTACAGGCATGAGCCACCATGTCTGGCCTATGTTTTCCTTAATCTCTGCGTCTCTGTAGTTTTGGTGGGATTACTTAGTATTCTTTTTCAATTCTAGTTTTCTCTTTAACTAGAACCAGTCAGAGTTTTATTGTGATTTACATGTTTATATCAATATTTTTTTTCATTTCCAGGATTTCTTTTTTCTTAAGCAGACTCAGGCAAAATTTCTAGGATTTCTAATTAGTTCTTTTTCATATCTACCTAGTCTAGTTTTGTTTTAGCTTGTTTTTCCCCCATAATTTTCTGCTCTTTAGAAAGAATTATTACTTCATTTGTCTTACTGAAGAAAGTTGTTTGAAAGTCTTTTCCAGGCCAGTAGCTCATACCTGTAATCCCAGCACTTTAGGAGGCTGAGGTGGGAGAATCGCTTGAGTCAAGAAGTTCGAGACCAGCCTGGGCAACACAGTGAGAAATAAGAAAAATAAGAAAAATTAGCTGGGCATGGCAGTGTACACCTACAGTCTCAGCTACTTGGGAGACTGAGGCAGGAGGATCACTGGAGCCCAGAAGTTCAAGGCTACAGTAAGCTTTGACTGTACTACAGTACTCTAGCATAGGCAACAGAGTGTGACCCTGCCTTTAAAAAAAATCTGTTCCAGACTGTTCTCTTATTTTAATTTCTTTGTAATAAATTTATATCCTAATTCCTATTTTACTGGCTGCCTTCTTAGCATTTGTTTCGAAATTTCCATTTACAGGTTCCTTTTGAGAAAAGTATTATCTTTCTTCCTCCTCCTGTGCTAATCCCACCTTTCTAGCCAATCTGACTCCTAGGACCCCAGTTTGAGTTTCCTATCCTGTGGCAAGACTGGGGTTATCACAAACTCAGTCATTAAGCCATTGTGAGGTTTGATTCAGTTCTTGGTCATAAGACTTCCCTAAGGACAGCAAGTTTCCCATAATGGGCCACAGAGAGCTCTAGGCAGCAGTTAGCAACAGCTTTTCTCAACCCCTCCTTTCACCAGCACTAGGAATCCCACACTAGCCCTCAGCTTGTAGCACAAAATCTAACTCCCCCATATAGAACACTTCCAGCCCTAAGGCATCCACTATATATAATGAATTAATGTATCTCCTATGTAGCTAGCATGGTACTAGTTTCACACCATCCTCAGAAGAATCAAGAAAACAGTTATTCAAATCCTTTCCCATGGGGCTTAATTCTCTCACAGAATCCCAGTTTAAAAGGGCTCCCTTGGTCCGAATCTTGAGCCCTCCAGAACCAGAGCTTCAGTCCCTCTTAGCCCAGGGAGATGTTAACCTTGTTTGTGAACCAGATATGACTCTCAATCCTTTTTTTTTTAAGTTTTATCTACTAGTGTGTTTTTGAAACAATAAAGATGCCTTAAGGGTAAACTCACAGCATGACTGGACCAGAATCCTCCAGGTGAGGATTTAGCACATGCCATTGTAACTGATTATTTCTAATAACCAGCAGCCCTTTTTTTCTAGTGTGGCAGACAACATGTTAAATACAACTGTTAGCAGCAACACTTACTATTTTGATTAAATTAAGCTCACTATATTCTTATTTGCAACACTGTATACCTTAAAAAGTATCTGTGATTTAGGTTCACACTTATCATTTATAAAATGAAAAAAAAAAGTATCTGTGATGATATACTCTACAGAAGACAGGATAATAAAATGGTCTACTGTAGCAGTAAATGAGAAAATATGCAGTACAGGCTGTGGATAAGTCACCTTGATCAAATTCAAGACCACAAGTCAAGGCTCTATTTTGCCTATATAGCTATTTCTACTATATATAAAGCCTTTAAACAAAAAAAGATAGCAAAAAACGACAAGGTATCTAATTTTCCCTAGCCCTAATCACCACTGAAAAGATCAAGGACATATAAAGATGGGAAAAAGCATGTATCATGCCCAGGAAACCAGGAGAAAAGATGCAATACAGATTCAACAAAGTTTTGTTAAGTCCATGGCACTTTAGATTTGAGCAAAATAAGTCAGCAAAAATCAGCTTCCCACTCCAATTCTGGGAATATTCAGCATACTCAACAAGAAAGTAGAACCAAAATTTGGTTCTCCAAAAAAATCAACAAAATTGACAAAACTTTAGCTAGACTGATAGAAGAAAAAAACAGAAGAGTCACTACTGAAATCAGGAATGAGAGGAGATCACGATCAAATCTGCAGAAATAAAAAGGATTATAAAGCCATCCTATTTTTTTTTTTTTTTTTTTTTTTTTTAGCAGAGGCGGGGGCTTGCTCTTGTTCCAGCTGGTCTGAACTCCTTACCTCAAGGGATCCTCCCACCTGGGCCTCCCAGGGTGCTAGGATTATAGGCGTGAGCCACCACACCCAGCCTATCCTGTATGTTAAAAGAAAAAGTGTTTGCCTATTTGGGTATGGGTGGATCAGTTGGTAGCCTGAAATTGGCAGAAGCTTGACTGCTGTGATTGGCTAAGACTCAGGAGTTGTTACAAAAAATACATTCCTAATTTAGGCTTTCAGTTTGTTAATGTACTAAATTAGGCTGTTCCATATGCAGGGACTCAAAGTACAGAGGCAGCCTCAGGCCAAATTTCATTTAATTTAACATATGCATGCCAACAAATTAGGTAACTTAGATAAAATGGACAAATTCCTAGAAAGACACAAATTACAAAAAGCTGGAAAATCTGAACAGAGCTATAAAAAGTAGAGATTGAATTAGTAATCAAAACACTTCCCACAAAGAAAAACCCAGGACATGTGGTTTCATTAGTAAATTTTACAAACATTTAAAGAATACCAATTCTTCACAAACTCTCCCCAAAAATATAAGATCTCAAGGAAAGTATTTATATATTCTATACTTCTATATTTTATCAGCTCATTTAAATATACACACCAAGGATAGAGCATATATGCCATTAACTTTGAATGCACTATGAAATTTTTGTTCATTTTGCTATCAACATCTAAATAAAGGTCTTTTTAAATTTGTTTTAAAGTAAAATCATCAGGACAATTTCAAAGTATCTTCTGGCCAGGCATGGTGGCTCACGCCTGCAATCCTAAAATTCTGGGAGGCCAAGGCAGGAGGACTGCTTGAGCTCGAGAGTTCCAGACCAGCCTGAGCAAGAGCAAGACTCTATCTCTACTAAAAACAGAAAAAATTAGCTGGGCATGGTGGTACATACCTGTAGTCCCAGCTACATGGGAGGTTGAGGCAGGAGGATCACTTGAGCCCAGGAGTTTGAGGTTGCTGTGAGCTAGGCTGACACCACAGCACTCTAGCCTGGGCAATTGAGCAATGAAAAATCATTTTTGAATAGACTACAGATCTAAATGTGAAAGGCAAAACAAGATAACATAGGAAAATACTGTCAGGGTAAGAAAAGAATTCTTTAATAAGAAACAAAAAACAATGACCATAAAATAAAATATGAATACATTAGAGAGTATGTTAAAACTAAGAACCTCTATTCATCAAAGGACACAAGAGAATGAAAGGCAAGCCACAGGGTGGAAGAAGATTATTTACAAGATATATATCCACTGCTCTACATACTTGCCAGTTCGAGGAAAAAGAAAGATATATATCCAATAAAGAACTACTATCCATTCTACATAAAAAATAACTCCTGGCCAGGCACAGTGGCTCACGCCTATAATCCTACCACTTTGGGAGGCTGAGGTGGGAGGATCACTTAAGGCCAGGAGTTCGACACCAGCCTGAGCAAGACCGAGTCCTCATCTCTACAAAAAATAGAAAAATTAGCTGAGCATAGTGGTGTGTGCCTGTAGTCCCACTACTTGGGAGACTAAGGCAGGAGGATCACTGGGTCCAGGAGTTTGAGGCTTCAGTGAGCTATGATGATGTCACAGCATTCTAACTACAGAGATAGAGCAAGACCCTATCATTCATAAATTCATAAATAAATAAATAAAGTCTACAAATCAATAAGAAAAAGATAATCCAATACAAAAATGGGCAAGAAACTTAAAAAAAGCACTTTACAAAAGAAAATATCAAGTGATCAACAAACAGATGAAAGAAAAATCCTCAATCTTATTAGTCATCAAATACAAATTAAAATCCTAACAAAAGGCCACTACACACCAACCAGAATGGCTAAAATTAAAAAGATTATCAAGGATGTAGAGCAACTGCAACTTTCATAAACTCCTGGTGGGAATGTAAATTTCTAAAACCACTCTGGAAAACAAGCATCATTATCTTCTGAAGTGTTAAAACTAGGTATATACTTTGAGTCAGCAATTCTACTCCAAAGTACATACCACCAGAAATGCAGGTACATGTGTACCGAAAGAAATGTACAAAAATGTTTGCTGCAGCATAATTCACAACAACCAAAAACTGGAGATAACTCAAATGTTTAACTATAATGTTTACATTTAGAAAGCATACTTAAGTGGTAAAACTATAAAGAGAAGGAAGGAAGCAAATACCAAAAATTCAGGATACTGGTAATCTTTCAGGGGCAGGTAGGAAGCACTAAAATGCGAGTAGTGTTCCTTTTCTTGACCTGGGGGGACTCACAATACGATAATTCACTGAATTGTGTGTTTATGCTTTACCCTCTTTTCTGTACTTGTGTTACATTTCACAGAAAGAAAAAAGTGTTGGAAAAAATGAGTTGTGGTGCCAGCTGCTAGTTGCATGGAATCAGTTACTTCTCAGTTTCCATTCACTAGTTTGAAAAAATGATGCTATGTTACCGTTTAAATTGTTACAAATTATACTGAAAACTTCAAATATTAAATAGAGTATATCCTCTCAAATTAAGGTTCTCAACAAAAACACACTTTATAAAACCATAACTGCTATTTACAAAAAAAAAGAAAGACCAATTACGTTAATAATAAAAAAAAAACCTAGGAATTAAATAATGGACCTGTCAAAATAGTTTCCTACTTTGTTATCAACAGCATTACATTTTAGTTAGCTTCTTATAAGGGGTATATTGAAAAAGAAATTCCAAACTTACCTCTTTATTGGGTGTACCTTCATCAAGTTGCTCTGTAAATGAAGATGTCCTGCTCTTGGTTCTTATTGGTGTTGAAGAATTGGAGGAAGCCTAGATTTAAAAAATTATGGCATTCTTAGTCCCTGCCCAAAGAATTCAGTGAAAGAACAGAAAAGAGCAAACACATGAAAAGCAGAAAAGAATAATAAACATAATCAACTAGAAGACCCAGCCCACCTACTAGGTCCTTGGCCTGACTGCCACCAACTAGAACTATGATTTTTGCTAAATTAACTTTTTAGGACTATGTGTCTTCATATATAAAAAATAGGGTTGTGATGGTAATGATATAACATTAAGGGAAACTGAAGCCAGGTGTGGGGTATATAAAAACTCTCTGTACTACCTTTGCAACTTTTCTGGAAATCAAAATTATTCCAAAATTAAAAGTTCATTTTTTAGAAAGAAAATCTGTCAATGCAACCTTTAAGTTCCCTTCCAGCTCTAAAATTCACTACTGTGAAGTGCACAGGTAGCCATTACTTCCCTACCTCTCTAATCAAGGGCCTTGCTTTGAGCCTACCTTGAACACCATTGCTGGATACTGAGATGTTAGTCCATTTAAGCGCTGTAAAGGATAGTCTGACTCCTGTAATGCTCAGTACAAAAATCTTCAGGAGAAAGAGCTCAAAATTTAAACTAGGAGTCTGAGGTCCACTCTAAGTGAACTAAAAACAGCCTGAAAGTATAAAACCTAAACTTCAAGACCCTCCTATTCCCATAGCAAAATAGATCTGAACTCATCTACACATAGAAATGAATGAGTCTTGGTATCTTACCCTTTTGTAGTCACACAGTTCTACATAAAAGACATTTAGTAAATATTTGTCAAATAAATGAGTGAATGAATGAATAAATGGAACTCTGGTTTGTCAAATCTGTGCACATACTGCTGTGGCTAGGCTAGAACTGAGAGGTCATGAGGAATAGTGTATATACATACACACTCTATACACACATACATATACATATTTAGTTTATGAAAAACATAACATTTCACATCAAGACAGATGTTCAAGACAGATGGCATTGGGACAACCGGTCATCCACATGGAAGGAGAGACACAAATCAGATCCTTACTTCATATTTAAGCTATATTAAATATTTAAGTGTTTTTTTAAATTGAAATACAAAAAGAAAATATGAGAGTCTATTTCAATAATCGCTGAACAGGAAAGATTTTTATGTCAAAAGCATAAATCAAAAGGAGCAGGCCAGGCTCAGTGGCTCATGCCTGTAATCCTAGCACTCTGGGAGGCTGAGGTGGGAGGACTGCTCAAGGTCAAGAGTTCAAAACCAGCCTGAGCAAGAGCGAGATCCCATCTCTACTAAAAATAGAAAGAAATTAATTGGACAACTAAAAATATATAGAAAAAATTAGCCGGGCATGGTGGCGCATGCCTGTAGTCCCAGCTACTCGGGAGGCTGAGGCAGAAGGATTGCTTGAGCCCAGGAGTTT